>BNST01001292.1:0-91494 GCA_019650275.1 Xylocarpus granatum | reverse complement strand
TCTATTTGGCTCCAAGATTCATCCATGCCCTGCCGAACGTAAGCTTAGGACCGCCTCTGCTCCTGGTCTCTGCGTGGATGGTTCTGGTTCTTCCGGAAGTCTGTCATTCTGTGCTAGCTGCTTAATGTATGCTCGAAGCCTCTGCTTCGCATTCGGGAATGTTCCATTGGCACTCCAGCAAAATTGTCTTGTGCACTGCCGAATTTGTCTGACACAGCTGCCGTGCCACAAGGAATGTTCTGGTCACTTCAGAAGCTTGTCTGTGCACTGCTGAACGTGCCCACACCTCTGTTGAGCTTGCTGGAATGTTACGGTCACCTCTCGGAAGTTCGTCAATGAGCACTGTCAGAACATGTCTGACGCCTTTGCCAAGCCTGCATGGGATTTGTCCGGTCGATCCCAGAAGTTTGTCCCACATATGGCATAAAATGCACCCCAAAACCTCTGCCACACCTGCGGGGATGTTCTGGCCACTCCCAAAAGTTCATCTTGTGCACTGCCGAATGCACCCAACATAGCTGCCCCACCAACGGTGTTGTCCCGGTCGCTCCCCAAAGTTCATCCGCACACTACTGAACGCGTCCGACATAGCTTGCTGCACCCAGAGATGTTCAGGTTGCTCCTCGAAGTTCATCCAACACACTGGTGAAGACGCACCTAGATGCCTCTGAGCCTCGGCCGGCAGCGACCGGTTCTGGTCACTCCCAGGAGTTCATCCCGTGCACTGGTCAACGTACTCATCACCTCTGCTGAATGTGTCGACTCCTCTGCTGAGTCTGTGGTGATTTTTTGGTCATTCCTGGATGTTTGTCACGCACACTGCCTAATTTGCCTGACACCTCTGCTGCACCCGGCGGATGATATTTCAGTTGCTCCCAGAAGCTCATCACGCACTGCCAAACACAGCTGATGCACCTCTGCCACACCTGCAGGGATATTCTGGTCGTCCCCAAAGTTTGTCCCTGTGCAAATGCCCAACGTGCTGGTCGCTCCAGATGTTAGTCTGGCATACAGCTGAACTGTTGGGGCCCGATTTTTTCCCCAACTTTTCTATGCCTTAGGGGTCAGCGCGCCTACTAAAAACCTCCTAGTGCTAGCTGCTGTCCCTTTGATTGATGAGTTCTTTTCATACAGATTATGTCTCCACATAAGGTGCCCTCGGGATTAACTAATAAATAAAGGATCTATCGCCAGGGGTGTGGTTCTTTTGAGAGGTGTAAATCATTGTCACTTATATGTAATTTTTTGAAAAAGGGTTCGGCTTGAGTCATTCATTTCGATGATAAGATTCCAGTTACCAACGTAGTTACCCTAGTCCTGGGATTTTGTCGGTAACCCACTGCCCTTCAGCCCTATGCAATGCCAAGTAATGCCACCTCTATCAACATATTGCCTTTAATCACACACGCACCATTCATCAGGAATGACCTTCATATAGTATCGCCAATAGCCAGTTCCATTATGTTTGGCTAGGTTTCTGTTTCAGCTTTTCTTCCTGATGTACCACATTCTTGGTCTATTGTTCTATGAACTGGAATCACGCTTCGATAACTGATCTTACGATAGAGACACTTTTAGCAAAAGTGTAGCAGGAGTGCTTCAATCACAGAATTGATTTGTCGTCCCCCATCTTGGCACGAAGCATCCAAGAAGGTGCACACATGTTCCATCTTGCAAGAATGAGCTGACAAATTGCCTCAAGTTGGTCATAGTCATAGTTCCGAATGGTCAAGCTGAAAGGTGAACAGGTAGCATCCTAGATCGATTACAAAATAACGGTGACTCATACAATACACATTCGGCCCTCCTTCAACCTTCCAAAGAACTGGCTCACGCATCGATAATCCTTCAGGAGGATTTCTAAGGTTTTGATCGATGACTGATCTTTACGAAAAAATGGTCCCTGTTGGCAGCCGTATCTTGTTTGCACATCTACGCTCGATTTCCATAGCATATTTTTTGCAAATCCTATCTGGATTATGCTAAAGAATTGAAGGGACACTATCCTATGGACATGCTAGACAGAAAGTGCAAGACTGCTATTTCTCAAGTGTTGTCTTTGAATCGCTTCACTTCACTGTGTCAGAACCCCAGTGTTTACACTAAGCTTCTCGCCTAGCTGTGCGCGTGCTTTCCAATACTCGTTCAGCCGGGAGCTTTCCAATACTACTGATGCAGTTATTAACAAATGTAGCTATTCCTTTTTTGTGTTTCATCAGTTTCCGGTTCAAAGAAATGCCTATGGCTGCTTCATGCTGCGCCAGAAGATGAATGTTCAATCTGCTGCCTTTGTTTTTTGCACTTTGCTTTTTCCTTCTCTACAAGTGCCAGTGCAGCTTCCTCAGCTAGTCGTGCCTCTTCTAATTTCTGTTCTTCTTCTAATTTCCAACGATGAAGATCCCTAGCCTACAATGATATATCGTTAGATTTATTGCAGGCATAATTTTTGAGAGCCTGTTCGTTATATTAAATCTTACGAACATTCTAAAAGAAAAAGTTTGTGGAAGAAAAACAAGAAACTGAGGTTTGTACTTTCGAAATTTTGGTAGAATATTTTCAGAACAGTTTTCTGATAACTTCTCAATTCTGTCTGATGTTATTACTTTGTAGAAGTACAAGGAGAGTACTGTCTGTTCCTAAGATCATTTTTTTAGAGACACCAAAAGAAAGAATAAGTTCTTTGGAAATTTCAGCCGCGTACCTTTTGTTTTGCTGTGAGTGCTTCCTTGCAGGCTGCATTGTACATGTCCATTGTTTGCTTGAGCTCTAACTTCAGCCTCCTCATCTCTGCTTCTACATCTTCCTGGAATTTTATCCAGCCATTGAAATAAATGTTCTAGTTATTTGTTTACAAACAAATAAATGTACATAGCCTCATGATTGCGCATGTTTATGCATTCATGTACATGCATGGGGCATACATATAGAAGCTTCTTAACAATTGTCTACAGATCTTTAGCAAGTTGTTTTGTCCATGCGAATTCATTTTCCTTTGTTTCTCAAATTTCTTCAAGAAGTTTTCTCTGATGGATTCATGTTTCCAAGATATTCAAAAAATCTTGAATCTCACTACATTTCGTATGATTGTAATTTTCTGAACTAAAATGTGACCAGCTTGATTAAAATTGTAAAAGAAAAGGGGCCAGAGAAAATAATGTGCACAAATACTTGCCGTGACTTTTACGTCCTTACCATGTTTTGGCTTTGTGATGACCATGACGTTGTCCCACTTTCCATTGAGTTTGACGAGTATTCAAACTGTAGAGAATTCATATCTAGTGACCTGTTTCCTGATTGCGATGATGTAAAGCTTCTGTTATCGCAATCTGAGCCGTTTGAAAGCCGAGGTGTTGTTCCGTAATCCATTTGGTCATAGAAAGAAGGGAACATGCGATCAGTACTTGGTCTTCCACTGCTCACAAATGATATGTCCGAATCTGGTGTTGAAGGCTCGTATTTAGGGATGGAAGCTCTTCCTGTTAAGAAAGGTGACCTGTTGCAGTTTTTATCAGGTCAGTTCATTCAATTAAGTGTCAAGTTCCTTTTTTTATAGCCAACTTACTTAATTTCCATTTCGTCATTCAAGTCGGCGAGTAGAGGTGGTCTCCGCTCACCTGCAGTATAGGAGCTCGTGTGAGTGAGGATAAAATCTAGTTGAATATCGGAGTAACGGGATTACAGAAGCAAACCTCTGGATCTTTGTGTGTTCATGATAGGTGCTTCAAATGGATCTGGCGTGTAGCTGGATTGGTTCCGCAGATGATTACGAGCGGGAGCTTGTTCTGGTGCTGGTACGGTTGCAGATCGCACTGATGTGATCTTTCCTTTGGAAATGACATAGACGTTGCAATAATCTGGTGCTGCTTTGGACACGCTACTTGGAACGTCTGCAGTTTTGAACCTTCTGTCAAACAAGTTGACGAAATCATCTAGGTTAGTTTTTCGGTAACCCAATTAACCTACAAGAATTCAAGTGTCCAAATACCTGTATTGGCAAATAGTTTTTCATTTTGTGGCAGAAGAGAGGAAATTACCTGACCAAGCCGGACCTTGATGGTGCCCCAAGTACTAAACTCTCAACTGAGTAGGATGAAACATAGTCGATCAGAGCTTTCGATATATCCATGTCTTCCAGTATGATTTCATTGCATTTTATCTTTTGCAAATATATACATGTATATCATGATGTTAGCAAAGCAACCAACAAAACAACATGAATTTGTAACATTGTTTAATCTGAATATAACAAGGCGCAGCGGGAAAGTAAGAATTCTCAAGTGCAAACATGCTACCTTTGCAAAGAGTTACTGAACGACAAAAAAGATTGATCAATGCAACTTTTTGTTCAAAGGGTTTCTAGCCTGGATTTTTTAGAAGAACGCAGGCGTTCACATCAGAGAAAGACTTCAAACATAAAGATCCAAGGAATGATAGCTTACTTCCTTTCTTGTGCAAAAGCAACGAAATGGAAGGAACAACTCTTTGGTTTGATTGTCAGCTTGTTGTTTATAAGTTCTAGCAACTTCGTCGTTCACCTTAGAGATAGCAACAGGGTTCCCAGCTGCATGTATAAATATTACAATACATCTCAAATTGATTCTGAAACAATAAAAAAAAATTGAAGAAGAAGATGGAGAGAAACACAAGACTAACATGGAGTAGGAACAGAAGAAATCTTTTGCTTGACGTGAAGAAGAGTAATAACTTGGCCTCTGGAAAGAAGAGAATCAACAGCCCATTTAAGTGCATATTGGCTGTTCTTATCCTTGTCTATGGCCACCACGACGACATCGTCTTTTTTATCTCCAATCCTTCTAGACATGTCTCTTTTTATATTATTTTGTCTTGATTTCTCTCTGAATTCAGGAATCGCAACTCTTGTATCTTATTCCTTCTTCTCTTTAAGACATGAACGCAGAAGTGGGATATGTTTTTTTAAAACACAAACTATTGCTTTGGTCAGAAACTAACCCAACAATGTTTTGTTATTGTCTCTTGCAAATCTTCTGTAACTGGCTCCAAAAAATCCTGCAAGGCAGAGAAGTTTGTTTGTTTTGGCTATTTCTGAAAAACCCTCCTAACAACAATTAATTCTTGTCCTAACAATAAAACAAACTTTAATCGGCCTAATTTTTTTCTTTTTTCCTTTTCTGTTTTCACCTTGCATTGCATCTCAACCCATTTCATTGTCAATATTAAAGAATATATATATATATATATATATATATATATAATTTAATAAAATTTTTGTTACATTAATTAATGATATCAAATTTTTGCTTCAACAATTAGAAAGAAAATGTATAGAGAATTTTGACATTTGGTATTGCTAAAGTCAATGTTTCCGGGGGATAGAAAATATTTAACTAAAAATTAATATTTAATAAATAAATTTAAATATCATATTTTCAAAATTAATTGAAAGTAGCCAAGCTTTTTATGACATATATTTATTCATTTGTCATTAGATTGCTAATGGTAGCTCATAGTATTTACATTCCACTTAGTTATTCATGTTTATAATGTATTCTTAAATTTCAAAATTCTCCATTTTCATATCAACAGTTAAAGAGGGGAAGTTTTTATTAATTTTTTTTGTGAGACATTTTCTTTTTATGATGATTAAAATTCCATTTAAAAATAGAGCAATTTATGCACAAAATTTATTAAATAAAAGTCTTTCGTATTTTTAAAATCATCGTTGAAATCTTTTTAACTCCAAGGGTAATTGATATTAAAAGTCAAAAGTATTAGATTAGTAATTTTTGGTTCAATTTAATCTAGGTTTAAGCTAAAACTACACCGATAAATTAGTTTGATAAATACTCAATCAAATTCTTATTTTTTGTTTCAATTTTTATGGGTTTGAATTTGGAAAGAAAATATTTTATTCAAACAAGTTTAATTAATTTAATTAAGCTCAATATCGAGCTAATTTAATTAAAATAATATTAAGATTTAAAATTCAATTCTTTGAAACTCTCACAATTTTTTATTTAGAATAAATTTCCCTCTTAATCTTTGTTATCTTAACTTTTTTATAAGATATTAACATGTGATAAAATTAATATTAAAAAGATTTAGATTATATTTTAACAAAATTTATAAATTAATTTTATATTTGACTATATAAATTAAAAAGTTCAATATATAATTTGAACTATTTATTATTAATTATGTGACATGTAAAATATTTAGTTTAAAATTAAAGATAAAAAAGATTTAAAAAAGAATTTATCTTATTTTCTTACGGCCCAAACTCTAATTGAACTGAAAAAGTTGTAATTACTTGGTTATTACATTTGGTAGAGGACAAAGAGCTTTATCCAATGATATTTTTGCAATAACTAATTGTTGATTTAGCATTAAGCAATGGGATAATTATTGCATTAATATTTCTCCTCGCAGGTCTGTGGAATACATGTTGTCATAGAGCAGTTTTCCCATCTGTTAAATGCATGGGCAATCAGAGACCGAACATCATCAATTAAATACAAGATGCAAATTGCAGAAAATGTATAGGAAGAAGTAGACTTGTTGCAGCCAAAATACCAAAACTCATGAATATCAGCTATAGCCTCAAGTCAAAACTCAATTCAATTAATTACTTAATTGGGATTTGTTTTGGTTTCCGCTAAAACTTCCTTTTAAGTATTGTAAAATAAAAGTAAAATAAAATAAAACAACCAAAATATGGAATAAGCTTTGGGATTTGAGAACCATATGGGACTGCCCTAAAGCATCTAATAACTTCATCTTTTCTTCAGCTTCTTTAAGTGCTTTCATTTCTGCATTCACTCTCTTTTGCACTTCTAACTTTACAAGTTTCTGTGCTGCTTCTGCTGCTTCAATTGCTGCCTTAACCTTCTCTTTATCCCTCTCCTCAGATGAATGTGCATCTTTCAATCTCTTCTCTTCTTTCATTTTCCATTTTTCAAGCTCCATTGCCTGTGATATTAATTAATTTAATTGTAATGCGGATTCATTAATTAATTAAGCCGATTTCAGTTTGAAGATTCTAAACGTGCCTTCTGTTTTGCAGTCAGTGCTTCTTTGCAGGCTGCATGATACATATCCATTGTTTGCCTTAGCTCTAGCTTAAGCCGTCTATTCTCATCGGTTATATCCTCCTGCAAGTTTCAGTTATTATGAATATAGAATTAGTTACACTTTCACTGCGCCGCAAATCAGAATTTTCTTGCATGTAAGGTAATCAATCTTTACTGCAAATGTTTGCACGCGAATTTGTATATAGCTCATAGTAATTGAGCTTCACTTCTTAATAACCATGTGCAGACCTGCCGACATACATGAATTTAGAACTTGCTTTCCGTTGTTTTTAATTGAAGCTTCAAAAATGATCATGGAAACCCGAAAACTAAGGAAATTTAATTTATTGACTTACCGTACTTGGTGATGAACAAGAAGTTCGTCCACAGTCGAGGGTATGCGTTGGCAATTCAGGAAGAGAGGTGAGATTAACATGAGGCCTGCCGGATCCCAAGTATGATGAATGATGATCAAAGTTTCTGCTCTCCTGGTTTTTGAATCCCAAATTTTCATAAAATGCGAAGAATGAGCTATCAGTGCTCGGCCTTCCTGAGTTGGAAAATGACATATCCATCTCTGGAGTTGAAAACTCATCGTAGCTTCTTCTGCAGATTCAAACGCACACACACACACACATCAAGTATTATATATACATAGCTGAAACTGGATATGTACGAGATAAACAACATTATATTAATACCAGCCGTTGAGAACTTTAAGAATCTATGCATAAATTTATGAAAGCATGCATGCATATTGCATTAATTATAGACAATTTAATGTACGAATGCAAGGCAGTACATACATGACATTAGCGGCTTCATCAGCCATGAGGCCAGGATTGAGCGGTTGTGCAGTTAGGATTAGAGGGACAGGACGAGTTGCAGATCTTAAAGCATTGCATTTTCCTTTTGAGATTATATAGACATTGCAGAAATCTGGTGCCCATTTCAATACTGTGACTGGAACATCTGAAGCCTTGAATAGTCTGCAACAAAAAAATTAAAATGAATTTGGCCAAATCTTTTTAAGCTATTCATTTGCTTAATTGTCAATTTACAGATGACCTAGAATTGAAATTAACAAATTGTTTTTCAATTAATATTGCTACCTGGTGAGTCCAGTCTTTGATGGTGCACCAAGCAGTAAAGTTTCTACTCCACATTGGGAAACATATTCTATTAATGCTCTTGCTACATCCTGACGCTCTAACACAACAAATTCACATTGTATCTAATTGATGAAACACAGTTCAAGTCCTTTGGATTTTATAGTTTAATCAGAAGCTTAAATCCAAGAAAAAAAAGAATTAAAAACCGTACATGTCTACGGGCGCAATAGCAGCGAAACGGAAGGAAGACTTCCATGTTTTGAATATCTTCTTGCTGTTCAATCAATTCTTCATTGTTCCCCACTGCAAGCATCCGAATATTAATCATAACAAAAGTTCTCCAATGCAGACATTCGATCGCATACTTGGCTTACAATTAGCAGCATTCGGTGCTAAATTATTATGTACAAATTCGTACAGAGACGTTCATAATCCTATCAACTAATTAATGATGATACCTGAATTGTGGGGGTGGGAAGGTGGTTGGTGAATAACATGAACAAGTTGGACAGTTTGTTGTCTGCCGAGAATATTATCAACAGCCCATTTGAGAGCGTGTTGGCTGAATTTACCCTTGTCAATTGCTACAGCAATTAATCTCTCCCTGCCTTCCCTCTGTTGCTGTCGTTGTTGTTGTTGGTGGTGTTCATTCTCTCTTGGTACCCACATTTCTCATTCCTCAAGTCAAACTGCTAGCTGCTAGAAACATTAATAAGCAAGAATGACAACAGTACTGCGATCGAAGCTTGAAAAATTAATTGATTACCCTTTTCTGTGATCGCTGAGTACCCATGAGAGCATGAAACAAAAGAAAACGAGGGATGAGATTGCTATAAACAGTTTGGAAACGAACAATATTGATTAGAGAGTTGAGCATGATTCGAGGACAGTTAGGATAATATATGCTGACCTTACAAAAAGAATGATCCAAATAAATCTACTGCTATGTCGTCCTGTCAAATTACCAACCATTCATTGCCTAGTCACACTACTCTTTAATGCATGAATCATACATCGATCATTTCATTTTAGTGTATGCGTTCCATTTCCAAATACGGATGTCAAAATTATTAGAAAATTAAAGAAGTAACTCCAAATTTGATGAGTAATACTCACAGAGAAAAAGTAATTTATAAATGTTAATAAAAATAATTATATTATTTTCTTATCGAATGGTGAATGAATAATATATATATATATATATATACACACACATGCCAATCATTTAATCGTATAATTATTTATAAATTTAGATATTTTCGACCTTCAATATAATTGAAATCTTATTAATGTGTTATAAGTTTAAATTTTAAGAAAAAAAATAATTTTTTATTACTATATATTGATGTGGGGTTTATACATTTTAATTTTAAATAATATAGTTTGATTTAATATTAAATATTTATGTATAAGATGTCACTTTTAAACTCTTGACAAACGTTGTCTCCACGAGTATTACAATATTTGATTAAAAAATAAGTTGGATATTTTGGTGATGATTTTTTCATTCAATGAAAATAAATTCTTTGTTTATTTAGTTAATCATTAGTTAAGTATTAGGTAATACAATTTATCCAAAATAACCATAACCTATCAAAATCTTGCCATGACAAAAGTCATAACTCTAATTCTTTGACTAAGAGACTAATTACTCTGTGACAATCATAAGCATAACACATTTTGAAAATATTACAATTTAATTAAGTATTATGTCTTTATTATTTTTTAAATATATATATATATTAAAAAGTGCAAGTTAAAAGATAATATCGTGTAATACCCTCATCCTTTGTATAATATATAGAATTTTTTTTGTTGCAATTATTTGTAAAATATTATCTTCTTACTGCCAAAAAAAAGTAATAAAAATACTTTTTACTATTAGCAAACATTTCCAATGCTTCTCAGTAAAATAGGAAAAAAAATTTCTTTTAAAAATAAATTATATTATTCAAGTAAGTATTATTTTTTATGACAGAGAAAAAAATTAAGATATATAATATAAGAGGTCTAATTTACAATTACGATTACTTAAGTAGTTGCAAGAATGTATGTAATAAAAATTATTTTGTATATATTTTTTGAATCGATCGATTGAGTATAGAGTATTTAAGATATATTTTGCGGTGCAAATAGAGACGTATTATATATTAAAAGTGTGATATTAATATTTAAACATATGATATTAAAAAATATTAAAGCGCATATTTATTTATATTAAATAAAAAACGTAATTCAACCATGTTGACCGAATAAATTTAACATCTATTCAATTGTATTGAGTTATGTGTATAAAATTCGTATTGTAAAAATAATTTGATCATGTTAATAGAAATCGTAATTTTATTAAATACGAATGTACAAATTATATTTAAGTAAAATGAGTTTACTATTTAATTAAAGAAATCAATTTATTATCATTTTGCCCTAATCAGTTAAGGCCGAAGTATGGAATCGCATATGACAAGATAATTGAGTCCCTGATCATTTCATGTATTCACATCTCATTTAAGTGAAGTCATTCTTAGACAAATGAAATTAAAAGAGCATAAGAAAAGAAAGAGAGGCAAACTATCACGTCAAGCTCCAATCCCATCTCAATTTTTAATAAATACACTGACTTCTTATGCATGCATGCCCCCGTTAACATCCAGCCACCAATTCCCTTTCCAAACCCAATCTGTCAATTTCCTTTTCACAAGAAAAGCTTATCAAAATATCTCAGTTAGTAGCAATAGTAGAAGCAATATTTTCTTTCTTCTTTTGGGGGTGAATTTAAGTGTAATCTTAGAGTTTACACAACATTTACGAAGTTCATGCATTCAGTTTTTTGTTTTGAAGGTTTTGTAAAAAATTTTCATCAGGTCAGTTCAACTCCATGATTTCTGTAAGTATGTATTTGTCTTTCTCTTTTTCTCTCCATTAATTAAGAGAAAGTGAATCATCAGACTTTCCTCTTGAAGATCTGAAATCAGCATCACTCGCACACGAAGAATAGAAATCTTCGTCTCCGTCTCTTTCTCTTATCTCTTCTATCTTCTCAACAGCTTCCTTCAAATCCAATCTCTTCTCCATCTCCATTTCGGAACAAGCCAACCCAATTTTCAACAGCTTCATCATTTCACCTTCACTGTTTCTTGTATCTCCCATGTCTTTGTCAAACACTTCGCTTTTGTTTTCTCCTGTAGTAGTACCACCTATAACTGAGTTTACCCAACTTGCCAAGTCCCCTTCACTTTTCTTCCCTTGTTGCAAAAAATTAGCTGGGAATTTTCCTGTCAGTATTTCCAAGATCAATATGCCAAAGGCCCATACATCCGTCTTCTTCGTAATTCGGCCGAATTGGAATGACTCCGGCGATTTATAGGCCACCATGAGTTCTTGAGAACTTTCTTGATTGATTACAGGAATGAGTCCGTAGTCACTGAGTAAAGGGTCCAGGGATTCGTTGAGAAGAACATTTGAAGATTTGAGATGACCGTGTGGTGCAATTAGGCTTGGCAGTTCTTTGTAGAGGTATGCCAGACCCTTGGCTACTCCTTTGATGATCTTCAGTCTTGTTGGCCAATCAAGACATGGTTGCCCCATAGCTTGGTAACCTGAAAGATTACTGGAAATTTAGTAACCCGAAATTAATTTAGATGGTTAAAGAACATTGATTACAAATTATAATTTCAAATGGTTGGAAACTAATTAGGATATTACTGGTGTTACACCTTCTCGGTTAAATTTTCATCATATATCGCTCCTTCAATCATAAAATCAAATAAGGATATAAAGCATACATATAATCAAAATGGTGCAATGCAACAAAAATAGCTTTTTTTACTTTTAATAATTAAGAGGAAGAAAATAGACTTACCGTGAAGATGAACAGCCAAGCTTCCCTTCTGAACAAAGTCAGCAACCAAAAGCTTCTCTTCTTTCCTATAATAGTAAGCAACAAGAGGAAGCAAATTCGGATGTCTCAGTCTTCCTAACCTTCTCATATGCTCTTGAAATTCTTCTTTTCCAACATTATTCATTTCCTTAAATCTCTTCACCACCATCATTGCTTCACTGCTAAGTGCTGCCTTGTAAGTAGATCCAAACGAACCACTTCCCAGTATTTCCGCAGAAGCTCTTAGCAAATCATGCAAATCAAACCTCTCTCGATCATCCCTTACAAATGAAAGCTTCGTCGTATCAGCTGGTTTCTTGCCGCCCACTACAGCTTCTGTTGAGCTTGCCGATCGCTGCACCATTTCCCTGATACCTGATTTCTTTTGAAGGTTTGACGGTGCCGGAGCTTCTATTGATTCTTCTTTTAGTTTCTTGTGGCGAATGAAGAAAATGGCGCCAATGACCACTGCTATTGCTGCTACGGAAACTACAGTTGCAATTACTTTTGTCGTTGTTGAAGAATCAGAATTCTTGGATCCTGATTGGGATGAAGGGCTGGATGGAGAATTCGTATCGGGGTTGGGATTGGCGCCGGCCTTGGGAGTGGTACTGATGCCGGGACTGGTGGCGGTGGTACTGGGGACAGGGAGAATAACATGATAATGTCAATGGCTGACCACATAAACCTTTATTGCCTGCATACCCAGACACCTAAAGTGTAAGATTTGCCAAATTATATGCAAGCAAGCAAATTTATGCGCCTATTATTTTCAAATATGCATATTAGGTCAATGACGTGAAATGTTAAGATTAAGTGGGTGATATGATACCCATATGGACAAAAGGAAGCAAGAAACGGTTGTGATGGATATGTGCATTGCTTTGTATGAAAGAAGAAAGAATAATCACCTGAAAAGGAGCTAGAATCCAGTTTCCTGAGGCTTTGGGGAATGGGACCAACCAATGCATTATTCGAAACATTAAAAATCTTTAATTCCTCGGATTCAAAATCTGGTATTTCACCATCAAATTCATTGCCTTCAAGTCTCAACTCGACAAGCTTAGACACCCTTGTCAATGAATCTGGAATTGGACCTGTAAACCCATTTTGCGCCAAATAAACCTTCTTTAATGAAGACATATTCTCAAAAGCATCCTTAGGAATCTCCCCAGAAAATTTATTATTCGACAAATAAAAAGATTTCAGGGCACCAATTTTATTCAACTCCGGCATGGGACCTTCCAGATTATTATGCATCAAGCTAATTGTTCTCAAATCTTTCAATTCCGTGAGAATATTAATATCAACTTTTCCTGTAAGCCCTATGTTCTCAAGTTTTAGACCCCAAACGCCACCTTTATGACAAATAACACCATTCCAATTTGCAGCATTCCCGTTGCATGGTGGCATCTTGTCCACCCAATTGCCCAAAGAAGAAGAATTAGACAAAGAATTCTTCAAAGTTAGAAGAACCTGAGCGTCTGTCAAGCTCAAAGATGGAGCAAAAAGCAACGCTAGGTTGAGAAAAAGGAGAAGAAACCAATGTTTATCGTTGAAAGCCATGGCATAGTAGTAATAAGGAATTACGCGCACAGACGGGGCGGCGTCATGCGCGCCCTTCACCGGAGGGACTGCAATGGTGAATTGGTGGTGTTTAATTATTTCTTTTTCTGGGGTGGAGAGGAAGAATCGAAGGAAGCTTGAATTTTGAAGGCGGCAGAGAAAGCAATGGTGCTAAGAATAGGTTACTGTGGATGTCGAAGGTTATTTGTTTTGTTTTGCTAAAAAGCTTAGCGTACGTAAACAAATGAAAGTTAAAGGGGAGTTGTGGTATGTACTGTTGACAGAGTCTTTCTTACCTTTCTCTGCCTGTTGGTGTTTCCATGTTAGGCCTTTGAGAAATCTCCGCATAGCCTTTCAATTTTACAGATTCTTTCCTCGTGACAATTCATTCTTTCTTTCTGTTACTTCATAGTTTTAGACTTTGCTTTTACTTAGTAACTGAATATTAGATTCACTTTGCTTTTATGCGGAAGAAATGACAAATGGGATTTATTTGTAACTTTTTTTTTGTTTTTATTTCATTTTAGAATTATAATCTTTGGTACTAAAATTATTAGGATACAAATATTTATTTATATAAACTAATATAATAATATTATTTTATTGTCACATATCTCGTATATTATGTTAGAGTCCTATTAATATATTATATACTTAAATGTTTATACAAAATGATACTAATTAATTTTAATAATCTAACTATATTATTTTGTTGTCACGGCTTTTGTATAATGTATTAGCTTATGATTAATAAATTAATCCATTTAAATTGATGTAACACCGATATATTATTATCCTATGTCTTATATTTTAAGAAAACAATATATATATATATATATATATATATATATTATTTAACATATGATAATAATATGATATTATCACGTGAATTTGTATGAATATAAACTGTATTCCCGACAGTGCAACACCCACTTTAATTTTGTAGCATATGTTTACCGGTCTATTTATACTTGATAACTAGAATACTATTAGTGATCATGGTAGCTTTCCTTGATAAACTGACTGATTATTAAGCTGATAGCTAGCTCTCATTAGTGAAGTCTTCCATTTCATGTCATAGATACGACATGGGTTACATTTGCAATCTGCATGTTTTAATTTAATTTTAAAAACATAACATGGAAGTGTCTTAGTTATTGATCATTTTTATTTAGCAGCTAATATTTTTTCGATTATAAATAATGCATATTACAAATTTTATTCAAAATAACGAAATATTCATCGGGTCAAATATAAAATTTTATAATTTTTATAATCATTAATCGTATCAATTTATCAATTTTATAACTATCATTTAAAATAAAAATTTACGATACGTAACATTATTCATTTGTAATCTTTTTGCTTCAACTTAACTTCAAAATGATGGTAATTAAAATATTTGAAAAATATTTTATTTTACTCAATAGTTAAATATATCGAACCAATTTAAGAATATTTAACACTTAATAACTCCATTTAACCACTCAATTAAGAGTATGTTCGTAAATTTTTGCGTGTTTTACTTACAATTAATATTTAGTAATTTTCATTTTAGGATTAATTCACAACACAATTAGATTATAATAGAAATTAAAAAAATGTTGTCACTTTAGAATACAATAGTTTCTTCAAATGAAATACAGTGTGTTAAAATATAAGTGAAAAATAACTTCTTTTTTTTTAATTAAAAAGGAGTTTTTATTAATTATTATAATTTAAAAATATAGCAAAAATATAACAGAGTAAGTAAATTAATAAAATTAGAAAAATATTCAATGGCAAGATACAAAGCAAAGCTAAGATATCCTGTTATACTATGTATGGACCAAAATGGTATTCCATCCTATGAGTAAATCAACCCATTGGATCCTAAATGGTGAGCGGGTGTCTACTGAAAAATGGTAAACTAGCTATTATTTGTAAGATTGAGAAGGAAATATACATCTTACTGGATGAGGGAACTTTGTGGATCGAAGTTAGTGTAGCCGACATCAACAAGACACAGGCCATTGGGCGGCGCAGGGGGAGCAGTAGCACGTCTACAAGTAGCATCCATCAGCTTCAGCAATGCATCCTCTTCTGCACCTGCAGCAGCTTCCCTTATCGATGTAGCCACAAGTACCCGCACCATCTATGACATTTAGTACCATACCCATCGTGAACATGGCAAATACAATAAGGTGAACAACAATAATGGGATTGCCATTAGAGCTGACTGGGAAACAAATTATATAGGCAGCTGAAATAGATACCCAGGCAATAGCATATCAATCATGGGTTTTGCAATTTTATTGTATTCTTTCATGTCATATATACAGCCAGTCGTTTTGTACAGAAAGTAATAAATTGACTAGTAAACAAGTGAACTGTGAACCTTGCGTAGGAAGCGATTAGCAACCAGCTCAACACACATAACCTTTCTTCCTTCCACGGAATCCTAACAAATAAAAATGGAATTAGTGATTAAAAACTCTACATTTTCTGAGTCAACAGAGAGGTATACCAATGATCAACTTTTCAACTTTGTACTTTTTAAGTTTTCATCTGATTCATCAAATAAAATCTTACAAGGCAACTTTGCAACATATACAAATATATGCATACCCATAAACACAAAAGAACATGAGAAATCAAAAGCAGAAAAAAGTTTGAAAATATTGTATTTAGTGCAAGCGTGATATCCCAAGAATAAAAATAGTCTTAGAAAGCATGAAGAAGCCCAGTTTACCAAAAAAGAGAAAATGTGTAAATCTGGCATAATTTCTACCCCCACAGAAGTACAAGCATTATTTTGCATGTATGACTGGTAGAAAATTGATCCATAAAGTCATTTCTGGAAATAGAAATCCGTGTTCACAGGCAGATAAATGCGGTTTAATAGTTCACGATAGAGTACCTTTATGGAATGTGGTAATATGGCTTCCATGGCTCGAGCACGGTAAATGAAACACTCCGTTGGTGGACCTCTGAAACAGAAAGGATGTTGCAACTATAAATTACATCAAGAAATGAGCAAAAAAGTCCAGACATATCACTAAAATCTTCAGATAACCCACTTATTCCCTAAGTTGTATCGGATTAACCAAGCCCCTGATAAACTTGGGTTCAACTCAGGTTTGTAAGACTTGATAACAATAACCAAATAATCATCACATGAATTGCAGATGAATAATGAATTTCAACAAAAAAATAGAAAGAAAGCGTAGTTCCTAATGTCAGTTATCATCACACCTAATAAACTTCTTGTAAAATAATGAATTCTAAAAAACCACCTAATCTGTTTGAGAAAAGCAGCAGGCAGAGATGGGGGGGGAAGAGTAAAATCATTTCGTTGGACTTACATTTTGAACCACTTGCAATGGGAACGTGCCAACTCAGATTGTCTTGTCATGACCACTGGGAAACAGTGGCTTCCCAGGTGAGTGGTGAGATAGTTTTGCTTCAAGGAACTTTATGATTCAGCAGAAAATCAAGTTTCAATTGATGCAGATCGGAGATTAATTATTTATCTATCTCCAATTAGTAGAGGGTGATAATTCATCAAGATCTTGAGCATCCAACGTATGTTCAAGGCCAAGAAAATTTATTTATATCCCATATGATCCAATACCTAGTACATGCACTTGCAAGTATAGACACATGTTCATTATCAAATGTTAAGAAAACAAGGTATAAGACTGACAGACTTTATATCTAACAAGCATAAGCTAGTGATAAATTCAAACATAATAAAAATTAATATTAACAAAACATTTATTGATTTATCACAACAAACCTATTCGGACAAGTGTCCTTAAAAGCTACAGATACACTTAATTTCTTACGTGTTTCTTGAAGCTTTAGTATCACGTGCAAACATCTTGTAAGATAATAACTTTCCCTCCAGTTGCTGTAGGAGCAGATTAACACGGCTTACTGTAAACCTTCTTGGTTTCCTACCACTTTCAAGCACACCCTCATCATCGATAAGTTCGTTCTCAACATTTTCACCATGTCCATTAGTTCCCTGACCAAAATTTTCATAAGAACAGAGATTCTCAACTTCCAACTCACTGTCACTGCTTTGTTTCCCGTTTTCTCCAACATTAAGAGGAAATATATACAAATACCGCCTCCATTTAGCGGAGAAGTTAGGATGGAACACTCGTGACACCTACAAGAAGTAATAATTAAACTCCATATCTTAAAAATAATTGGTATTTATTGACAAATAAAAGTATGTCAGTTACAGTTATAAACAAAAAGCAAAAACCACCAAGCTCAGAAAGCAAATGTAACCTTTGAAACAGATACAACTCTTATTTTTCCTGGAGCTGCAGAGTTGACTGCATCTTCAACATCACAAGGTTTAACATCCTTTCTCCAGGTATCTAAAAATATCATTACTTCAAGGTCAAGGATAGCACATGTAATACTATAAAATGGCAGATGTGACAACACACATTCCTACAATCCCCTTAAGCTTCATTAAAAATCATTAGATCCAAAAAGCACACATTAAAAAAGAAAGACTACAAGCTTCTTCCAACTTAACATACAAATCCTGGAATTAAATATTGAGGTGTTAAGGAACCAAAAGAGAAGAGTTAGAATGTTATAGTCAATTAGTCATAGATAAATTCCTTGCATGTAAGATTTTCAGCTACTTATCTTAGCCAACAATAAAGAATATCAATCTTTTTTTTCATGGTGTAAACAATTATGCATTTGTTTCTCAAATAGCTCAAATTTAGCAAGCCTAATCCTAGTATCCACTCTCATAATTAAAAATTACAAGATAAAGGGTGGGTATAAGTGAAAAAGCAACAAGACATCTAGAATATTCCTCCAGTAAAATAAATGGGCAATTTAAGCCACATTTGACATGCTAGCCAAAATGGACTATTACTTTGGACTGGACTGGAGAGGACAAAAATTGGATTGGATAGGACTAGATAGCACATTATCCTCTGTCCTCACTCTGTACATCTCTTCTTTTTATATAGATTTCTTCACTTTGGTCGTCTGTTACTAAACAATTTAAAGATTCTTCTTCCTTCTTCTATTGTTTTGAGCTTTCTAAGTCCAATAGATCCTATACTATTACTGTGGACAGGTGATTAGTTTTAATTGAATAAATTTTTTGTGATCTTTTGAGGCTTTTCTTGGTGGACTTGGTGTTCACATCTTTGTACACCTTTGTTTGGCATAGTACAGAATTAAACAAAATGACTTAGTGATTGATTTCAAATTCCACAATCCTGCTCCTTCAAGAAGAAAGATTGGAATATCCCTGTTAACAAGGGAACACAGACATAAGCCACATACAGTATATTTGTTCTCGCAATATTATAACACATTGCAGAAAATTGGGAAAAAAAATGATTGAGAACAATCTAGGCAGCATTTATGTATGACAGATGTAATATCAGGCAGCAACACAATTGTTCATGTTGAGATAGGTGGCGTCTAATTACTCATGAAGAAACAAACTGAAAATGAGAAGATTACAACAAAGTGGAAGTTTTACTAGTGACCCAACTTATAGGAAAGACACGGCAAGCCCTTCGTCCACAATTTACCACATCCTATTTTTTTCCCTTCACTTGTCCTTAATACCTCTAAGACAAACATATTCAGAACTTAATGTACAAAGGAATCTGACTTGGCGGGTATTCACTGTTTTTGAGGAATTATGGAATAACATATTAAATTGAAAATCAGTTTGTAGTCAATTATACTAACCTGGAGGAGATAGGATAAACAGATTAATTGCTTAAGGCATTTTACATATTATCTTTGTACTATATTTTATGTGTGCAAAGATTAGGCAACCAGAAACGAGATCTAAAAGAGGAATAAATGTAGAGCAGACAATCTTATAAACTATAGGGACACAAAGTTACAATTTATAACATACAGAAAGAACACACTTGTTGAAGAGCTGAGACCCCTTTGTCAGTGCGACCAGCAACAACAGCACAGCCTTCCAGAGGTTTACACTTCTCTTTCAGTAACTGAGCTTTCTTTTCATCAATGAAACTCCCAAGGGACTTTTCTAGTAAACTGCAGAAAGAGATAAAAGAAAACAGCTATAAAGATTACAAAGTGGTAGAAGAAAAATACATACACAGAATTGTACATAGATCTTTAGCAAGTAATTCTTAACTAGCTCTGAATTACTTTTGACCTTGCTCGTCAGAAGGTGATAACTGCTTGAGAGAGAGTGTTGTGATTTGAAAGCACAGCAGGTAAAGTGTTTGGTAAATACCAATTTTTAGGGGATCTCTCACTTCCCTCTAAAATGTAACATCTGAGATTTCATCCCGCAACAGCTGTAGCTTCAAAGCTACAGCACCTTAATTCCAAACAACTCCCAAGTCCAAAACATTCACAAAAACACAAAACTAGAAATCACAAGAGCACCACTTGGCAGCAAATTACAAAGTCATGTTTCCCAAGCTTTTGATACGAAAAACAACATGTAAACCCACAATGAGATTAAAAATTATATAAATCTGAAACAACAAGAACATCGACTGAACTTAATGGCCTATCAAGAGACACAAAATGCAACTACTCATCAATTGCCGTAAGTCTCCAAAACTAAAATGAACAGAAATATGTATTAGCAAAGAATCGTTTGCCAAAATTGAGAAGGAAAAACATGTTACCCTTGAACGGTGTTCAAACCAGGCTGCTTCTGCCAACCATCAAAAGAACCTCCATGATATGAAACTACTATCTTAAAATTAATTCTCGCCAGTCTCCCACACCTATCTTCATTTCCACCAGTTCCCACTTCAACCTCTGGAATTTCATTATCATCACGATGAATGAAACTTGTTCTCTATAATACAATTTAACAAATTCCATAAGAAACTCATAAAACATTGATTACCCATAAAACAGACAAGTTAGAATGGTTATTAACGTTAGACCCACCTCAGTTCCGAACAAATCTGACAGAGACAACCGCGCATTCACCATATCAGAATAGAAATCGACAACGTGTTGCCAAGGCCTTGCATACATGAATTCGAAGCTTTCTTTCGCAGTCCACCGGGCGAATTTGCAGTAATCAGTGTGGTTATAATGGACATAAACTCTTTTCCCTGGACTGCTTTGGCTGTGGACTTCCATCGAGAATTTTCGTATCTGTTTCCCGACACTAGGACCTGCAACTAATTTAAATGGGATCATAACCTATATACGTAGCAGTTGTATTCTACTTGCTCAAGTGGAACTCTTACAACGTCGCCGCCAGCACAGTAGAGGTGGAAGCAATCTCATCAGTTTCTTGAAATGACAAAAATATCCTTGCTAACGATAGTTCCTAACCCAAATTACTGATTTGTTTACAAAATTTTGGAAAAGAAAGAGAAAAATATTAAACAAAATCATCGAATTTTAGATTTTTTTTTCATTTTAATTTTTCTTTTGTTAGTTTGACTAATTAAATAATAAAATAATTAAAATAATCTTATATATTAATATTATTTTTTTAATATAAACTTCAAGTTTAAAAAATTATAAAAAGTATTTTTGAAAATTATTTTTTATATTTTAATATATATTAATTTAATAATTATATATAAATTAAATACTAATTTTAATATGATAAGATCATAAATTATTTATTTATGTAAAATTATAAATTATTTAATATATATATATATATGATATGAATATCAATAAATATTTATTAGAAATTGTTTATTTTCAATATAATTATTTTAGTTATTATAAAATATTTTTATAATCATTAAATTATTTATATTATTAGATTAGACATAAAAATATTTGATGATAATTAAAATAATTTTATAAAATCAAATAATTTATAATATTTATTTACACATATTCACATTATATAATTTTATATATTTTATTAATTAAATAGCTTATAGTTTTTTACACAAATTAAAAGATTATTATATTATTCTATTAAAATTAGTATCTAATTTATGCATATTTATTAAATTAAATTATATGTTAAAATATGAAAATAGTTTTTTATGAGTATTTTATGTTACCTTTTTAAATTTTAAGGGGGGTACGCAAAAAAATTGATTAATTTAAATTTATATACATAAAATTATTTCAATTTATTTTATTATTTTAATTAGTTTAACTAACTGTCAAAATACTTTTTTATTATTAAAGAATATTTTATGTTAATTTTATAAAAATTTGCATTTATTTATAATTTTATCAAATTTTAAAAAAAGAATTTAAAAATATTCCTTATTATTATTATTACTATTATTAATTAACTTTACAATAAAAGTATAAATATACCTATAATAAAATTTTATTAAATAAACTTATATAAATAACAATGATTAAAATTTTAAAAAATAATACTTTATTATTGTTAAAATTTTGATAATTTTTTATCGATAAATAGTGAAATATAATAATATTTTATAACTTAATCGATAATGAATATCAAGTCATAACGAATGAAAAACTTATGACACTCGTGTATATTACCTTGCAATTTGATTGTTTAAAGAAGATTGAATGTAACATCAAAATGAAAATGATTTGGATAATATTTAGAATTATGCTTGTACTTTTAAGTAATTTAGTTAAAGAATAAAATTGTAATTAAATAAAATTTGTAGTTCTCTTCCTAGAAAATGTTATGATACATTCATGTATCTTTACATTCAATTATTATTTTTCTATAATTTTGTAATTTGTAATAGTCTTTGTAAAACTTGTAATAAAAAATATTAAAATATTAGAAATGAATGATAAATAATATTTAAAATATAAAAAAAAATTAAAACATGTAGCAAAAAATTTCAAATATCTAATAAATAATACTTAAAACATGAGTGCAGAAATTAATATAAATAGATATGCCGGTTCGTATAAGTGCCATAGACAATCCCCTCTTCAAGTAGTTGGTATAAAAGTGGGGTTCTCTGGAAATGATTGGGTTGCAACTAGCATAGAAGGACTCGGAAGCACAAACTGATAACAACCTGGAGGCTATTGGAAACGATGCTGCCAAAGAAGAGATTAGAAAACTTGCAAGCTAAGCTACCATATAACAAGCATAACAGCACATGAATGAAATCAGGATCACATGCCATTTGATTCCAGTACCATTTGTACCAATATGTTCTGCTGAAATATGAAGGAATTGTCATTATTTCACTGAAACAGATCGATATCTGGTACACATCTTCCCTGCCCTACCATTTTCTATTTGCTAAGTTACCTTTATTAGATTTCTTGTATCATTTCTTGCCTGTGAACATAGAGCTTTACATCAATTTCAAAGCTGCGAGATAACAGATTTTGCCTGTTGAAATGAAGGTTGTCCCTAAGAAAATTAATGTGGGAAGGTAGTGACTTGATATCTCATCAGCGGCCCCCTCTTGTTGCAGCAGGAAGAGGTTGAACTGCAGCCAGAGGGTTCACTCGGAATGAAAATGCAAGCTGCCACAAATCTAACAAAGCATTCTTCATGGACAATATCCGTTCCCTCACAATCCTGAAATATATTTTAATAAATTTTTTTCATAAAATACCTTCACTATCCATAAAATAGGTATCTTCTGAAATGACTCTCCAAATGTACAAGAATGGGCACACCTCTAATGCACCAACTCAATAATATGCTAATATAAACAAAATGACGGAATATTTCAGACAAAAGAACTACGTAACCATTCCACTCCCCTTAAAACAATGTGAACTGGTGTTATTTTCTCTACAGTGTCAGGAAAATTCATACAAGTGATAAAACACCTTTTTAGGCATATACATTTGGATAGCATTTCAATTCTCTAGGCAATGAATGTCACACATAAATCAATTTATAGGTTCAACTAAGTATAAATAGTACAGTATCATGCAGAGCTACACTTTCCAGAAAAGATAGGATAAAAAATACTAATCCAAAAATTATGTAGTTCTATCAAAGTTAATAAGTAAGCTCAACCCTAGCTCACAAGCTGATTAACGCACAAGACATAAGACATACTACCACTAAAATTATCAAGAATTCACAACTAGTCACTTCCAGACACATCCTCAAAGGCTTTGGAAAGAAACCTACAATTTAGGAGTTTATTGTACAGTGATATAGGGAAATGCCATTGGGATTGCAAGAGCACACAAAACCAAATTGTTGAGAATAAAGAGCAACTAATTTATGTGGATCTAAACAGGTAACTTTTTCATATTATCTAACAACCTCCAATTAACCAAATGACATTTACTTAATTTAAATCACGTGGAAGCTCCCCTCCTTTGACCCCCAAAAATTTTTAAATTATAATCAGTTTTATATTCAATAAATTAAAGCATGACCTCCATTGTAAGCACTAAGCAGTTAGAAGCAGTAGTTATGGAGCAACCGAGGTGGTAAACATGATGGGACATGGAATCTTTAAGTGACCTTGAAAACAATAGGCAGGAATGCAGACTGGCGAGAAGACAATATCTTACCTCTTTAAATTAGCTTGTTTCCTCCGCAAAATAAAATATGCAAGAAAGATCAAACCACTGAGCAGAATTTTCCCATTAGACAAGACCATCTGAGCATTACCAAACTTCAAAGTGATCGGCCAGAACCATGAAGAATGTTGGGATGTTTTTCTGGAAAATTTCAAAATTGCTTGTTTTGTAGCATTCTCTCCATTAAGCAGGTAATTAGTATGTAAGGTTTCTGAAAACCTTTCAGATACATTTGGTTCATCCAAAGAAGAATTAGCTTGATGGAGATCCGCCAATAGCAGTGAGGAGCCTTGTGACTGAATGGTGGGTTTAAGAGAATATAAGGAGTGTAATCTTCTCAACAGAACCTAAAAATACATGGCAGAATGATAAGACAGTGTGAGAATATTTTAGCACCAAGAAAATCAAGCAATGTAAATCATGTTTTAATACAGTAACCATGCAGAGGTATGAGCCTGCACCCAATCAACCAATGACACACACATTGACATGTGTTGATATGTTCATGACATGCAACAAAAAGATGGATCAACTTAGTCAATGTCTCGGGCTGGCACAAAAACAAGATGATATGTAATATAATTTACCTGACATTTTTCCTCAGGTAATGCAGCTTTCTCTATCCAGGAGATTGCAAGGTCCACATCATTCAAAACCGTCCCAAGGAGTGTCATGGTATACATTTCAGCAACTTCTAAATACTGATCAGTTCCCAAAACAAAATGACCATTGTGTCCTTCAGATAAATCCACATTTTTTTCTGCAGCGAGAACAACATAGTGTGTTTCATCCACATATCTCCACTTGCTAAGGAACTCCTCGAGAAATTCCCGAACACCAAAATAAGATTCCTCTGATATCTTAAAACATACCCTAAAAAACAAAGATTATTGAAGAAAATTCAAAACACTGCCTCAGAATAAATACACGCACTCATGTATAAAACATGGTGAATGTCTGGCAAATACGTTGTGTTATTGGCTTCAGTTGATCTCTCCAATTGTCAAGAGCACAATTAAGAGATTTTCCAAATCAAACATCATAGGGAAAAAACACTTTAACCCTAGACAAGATAGAAAGGATTAATTATGTCACAGATTAGCCACCTTTTCATGTCCTATCTAAGGTACATTCAAGAATATACTCAAACCATAACATATGCCTCAGATCCGACCCAATGAAATTAATTAGAAGCTGGAAAAATAAATGGCAGAAAGCTTGATGCATGACAGCTTTGGATTTTTAACTTTTTGGGGATAATTGCAATAAAAAAATGCAGTACTGAGGTAGCTTGAATTGGTTAAGGTTAAATATTATGAGAATTCTGGTTTAGATATGTGAAAGCTGATATCATAGGCTGATTTAGAAAAGTAACAATGAACAGAGAACTCAGAAAAAGAACAAAAATGACATGCATTAATAGAAGATAAAGTAGTGTAAAAAGAAAGATAAGAAGACAGACCAACAGGCATAGGAGCCCCTAAGAAACCACAATAACTCATCACTGCACTCATCAAAACCTCATAAAACAGTACATTAGCGGACATTTATATACTTTTTCTCTGGTTGTACTCAGGATAGAATTCTTTAAAACAACAGAATTAGACTCAACTAAATTATCAAAGTATCCTTAATGGCAAAAACTGAAAAAATACATTTCCAACACTGCATATGAAAACAGCAGCATTGCTAAACTAATCATCCAAATTAAAATCTAATTTAATGCCAAACCAGTGATAACCTAATTTTCAAAACCATGAAATCTTGCCTACACAGTCCACCAGTTGCCAAATTTTAAACAACACAGAACTCTAGAAAAGATGCACAAAACTTGTTTTTCCAACTGAGGCTCATCTATGCCTTCTTCTCTGGGAGTCAAACTGAAGCGATATAAGAATATTCAGCACTAGAAAATTTCTCAGTAGAACATGGTGCCTCCTAATCTGTATTATCAAAGAGGCCTTTCCAGAAATTAACAAATACAGGTCTTGGAATATGATGTAGTGGTTTGGAGAATGTTAAATGATTATTTGAATAACGATGTGCAGTACCCACCTCCCCCCTAATCACGAAGGAAGCAGGGTAAAGGAAAATGTTGCAAAGAAGACAACAACAATGACTTTTTTCTTGCTCAGTTCTGAAGAAATAGTTCTCTGAAAACTTAAAGTTCATTTTAACCTTGCACAAGTATACAATAAATTATTTTCTAAGAGAGAGTTAAGTACTAAAAGATGTTTTTTAAACATCTAATAATATCTGAACAAGAAATTTTAAGGAATAATTCTCTTAAAAAGATAAATTAGTATCTTAACACAAAAACTTTAACTAAATGAATTAAAATTTTGCCAGGGTTCTGCAAATTTGTGATCATTTTACAAACACAACCACTCCAACATAATAACGAAAAAATCTTCACACTTGTATCAAATTCATTTCAGATGGAGCATATGAGATAATCAAAACAGAGCAGGACAAGAGATGACAGTACCCGGTGAGAATAACTTGAACAGGGATGTTTGTAACAGATACGAATAAAGGCTTAAGTTCATCCAGAATATCTGCAGTCCTGCATAGATTAACCAAAGCAACAAATTTCAGTAATTTGATTAAATTTAAAGTTACCACCAGGCATGCACTTGCTTCTGTATGTCCTGCAAGATCACTTTGACACCAAGAATAACAAGTCATGCCAATTAATATTAAGGATATGGAGAAAAAAATTAAAAATAAAAAAGGGATAGAGGTGGAAAACTGAACTCATTGAAGCTTTCTGATTTTCTGATAACCAAAACCAACTATGCCATCTAGCACATTTTTGGCAACCAACAGACGCCTATATATCCATATTTATGGAGAAGTCGAAGAAAAAATAAAAACAAAAAGGAAAACAAAGATGAAGTAAAGACATTCTTCCATAAGATCGAAGGACTTGCTTCATTATATAGTTGGTATTAATATTTAAAATTAAGATGTTAGTGTTGGTTGGTTCAACTGGTAAAACCTTTTAGGATGGTATTAAGTAGTTTGAAGTCCGAATCCCACCCAAAATTGTGTTCGGAAGGAGTTTGGTTTATATTTCTTTGATATTAAAAAAAAAGAGAGAAAAATAACATAAAATAAAATATTATTTACAGTTTAAGATAGAATACATGAAGCTATCAAAACCATCAAATAAATAGAACAAGAAGCTATGAACTGAAACATAGAGAATGACAAGTGTCTAAACTGATAGCATATAATCATAAAAGACCCGAAGCAGTTCATCAGGTAGCAGTACAACTAATAATGAAATTAAACTGATTATGTATTGTGAATAAACAACAATCACCTACTTTAATTGTGAATAAAGAGTGATGAAGCGACATAAACAGAAAATATAGAAAGGAAAATTAAGGAATGTACCGGCCAAGTTCCTTCAAGGATTGAACGAAAACCATGCCAGCAGATTCCTTCGTATCAGACGATTGCTGATTACAAATATTATCATTGTCGCGTATGCGCTTTAGAACAGATGCAGCTAGCGAAGCTGCCTCTTCATACATGGAGCATACAAGGAAACTGTAGAAAGAATCCATAGAATAAAAAACCAATTAAAAATCAAATTAAGGTAAATTAAATTAAAAGAAAACGATGAACGAATTCTGCGAATAATTATTGCCTTTCAGATTGATCGATCACTTCCCAAAGTGAAGCAGATGTGCATGTGCTAGTCTCGCCCATCTCTCTCTCTCCCTCTCTCTTTCTCTGTATCGTCGTTCTGATTGTACGGAGATGCTTCGCAGTCAGCCCCGCGCGTGACTCGCAGGCGAGTATGAATGTGCAGGCAGCAATATAAATACTATGCCCACGAAATACTTAAAAGGATGATTAAACATATACTCACGTATTTGTTGTTGGCAATAACGTATAAATACAATGATATACAAAAAAATTACGTATACTTTTTTTAATATAATAAATTTAATTAAAAATATAAAATTATCTTTCATTATTTAAAAATATCAATATAATATTTTATTTTATTTTATTTTTAATATAAATTAATTTATTAAAAAAGTAATGTATACAAATTATTAATAAATATATTATATTAATAAATAATTTTAAAATATAAATTTTATTTTTAATAAAATATTTTATTAATAAAAAAATAAAATAAATTTTTAATTATTTATTTTTATATCAAAAATATTTTTAAATATACACTTTTTATTTTCAAAAATTAATTTTCAAAATAAATTATCAAAAATATTTTTTAGCACTTAAGTGTGTAATTACGTTAAATAAAAGTATTAATTATTTTGTATATTTGATTTTTTATTATATTTTCTAAAATTTAAAGATTATACGTTACTTAATATATTTTATAACACTATTAAGATAAATAATTAAATTTATAATATAATAAAAAATAGTTTTAGAACTTCGGAGTTAATATATTTACGTGATTTCATAATAAGGTTGATTGGCAAGTTTATCAAATAGATTGGATCATGTAATTGGTACTACTAAGGCCTAATGAGTTTTATAGTTCTTTGTTTTGACGTAGTGTGGTTCTCAGTCAAGTGTAGCATCACTTGGTACTACGCAGAAGAACACTTATGTTTGTCATTCTTTGTTATCAAATGGTTGATTGAAGTCGGGCAGCGACAAAACAGGAGTCTCGCACATGGCTTGCTTTAGGGCTTTGAAGGCTGCTTCACTTTTTCCTGTCCACAAGAAGCTGCCCTTCTTTAATAAATCAGTCAAGGGCCTTGCAATGGCACGGTATGTTTTTTATAGGTAAACCAATTAGGTAGACACAGCTGCATGCCCTGCAGTAGTGGAGAGGTATTCCAGGGCCTGATTTTCCTGAACCTTCAGAAGCTGGATCATCTGTAAAAGGTTTCGCAGCTGATTCCTGTTACTCAAATGTTTCCAGAATGTTGTCTGTTTTCATTGGCTGTTATTTTTTGTTAGATGGTCATTTGATGCACCATAGAGGATCCAAATGCGTCATTCATATACTTTGCTTTATTTGTTGACTGTTTCCTAATACTTTGATTTCTACTCACTTGTTTTTCTTGTTAAAGGGATTCGTGTCCATCTAGTATTAAGGAATCAATTTGACCAAAAAAAAACCAGTTGAGAATAACGCTAGTAAGCATATTTGATGGCAGAAAAACTTTACCTTTCTGACGCACAAGTTCTGTCCTAGTTCTATATTTTTAAACATTCAGGATATTGGAAAGTTATGCCCGAGGTTCAATCACATGATCATCTTCTTGAGTCATGAAATGTACAGCCAGTTTTCATTGCTTCCCCAAATCATCTCAAACCAAAATACGTGGACACTCTCTTCTGTGCTGAATTGTTGGATCTATGTTTATGACAGATGATGAACGTACCTGATCCTCGTGTTCTACGACACAGATGCAAGGATGAATAATTGGAACTGTATATTTGCTCTTTCAACAAGCAGACGGACAAAACTATCGTACTCTTCGTAGAATGAGACACCCAGTTTCATGCTTTCTCCTCATTATCTGTTAGCATAAATGTATTATTATCTGCACGTTATGTACTTTTTGACAGAAAATTTCTGTGAAGGTGACTTCAGTGCTCTCACCAGTCCCGAGGATATGTAAGAAGGATTCTGCAATCAAGAAAGATGAAGACTCAAGACAAACGAAGGATTTTGTCTATTAGAAAAATATGCCAAAGTTACAAGGATCCCTTGCAAAAACCAAAACCAGATTATTGGCATATTGAAATTGCGGTTCCCAAAACCCATAATGTTTCTCTAGCCCATGTTCAGAATGAAGAATCTGAGTGTAGTTGTGTCACGAAGACCTTAGGGGGAATGAATGTTGATGTTACAAGTATTCAATATATAAAAAATGAGGACATGACTACGGATGACAAACACAAGTGTTCTTCTGTGTGAAACCTTGCAGCTGAGAACTTTAAGACAAAGTTTGCCACAGTTTCTCATTAACGTGACAAGGAGGATGATTTGTTAAAGTGTACAGAAAGAAAACAGTGTTTTAGAGTCGATGAGATTGGAACAGTAGTAAGGAGCATATATATTCTCCCAAGATACGTGATCGCAGAAGTCTTGACTCTACACGCAGAGAGTCTAGTTCCCAAACTGTGCCAGGCTTTTGTTTGCAGATGGCAAATGAAATGGCATCCATCCGAAAACAGCTTTTGGAAATTGAAAACAAAGAGTCAAACTTGATTGATCTGCTGCAGGTAAATGTTTTACGATTTTTCTTTTCCTTCACGGATCTAGAACCTTGCCATTTGATAAAATCTCTTGCACAATATATCCACTAAAATGACCTTAATGAAAGTCTACTTAGTTTCTGGTGAGCTGCCTAATTCCAGTCTTGAGTGCCGCCACGCCAGCTTAGTATGACCAAACCATTACTTGATAACAAGAGCTTACTTGCTAGGAGAATGCAAACATATTAATGTCCATCAATTTAAATACTTAGAATTTTTGAATTCCAGAATTTCTGAATCCTTCTAGGAGTTGATTAATTATCCTCCTTCCATTTTTTACCCACAGTACATTATCTTATTTTTGTTTTCTATGATTTATGGATCTCTTTCGTCCACTGACTGGTCTAATTAGTTCCATCTTCACTACAGAATCGATGCCTTGAGCACCCTACAGCTTGTTAATAATACTCTTAAGTTCCTTAACTCCGAAATTCTATTATCATAATTTTATGTAGAAGCACCGCTTATTAATTTGGGTGTAAACCTTCTCATGCATCTTAAGATACTGACAGCAATCTAATCTGTTTTCCAATACCAAAAATTAATTTACAGGTGTTTTCGAATGGCACAATGGATAGATTGTTAATACTGTAGTATAAGGTTTTACGTTTAGAGCATGAGGTAGATAGAATAAGCCAGGAGCTTGTTAATGGCGGGAGGCATTCAGATTTCGTGAGATCTAAAATTTTCAAGCAGAGCCAGTGTGTTGTTCCTTCTTCCAGGCTCTCCGCTTGCTCTTCCAGGCCTTCTGTAGATATTCATAAAAGACCATCATTGTTTTCGGAAAAGAACACTGCATTTTGGGAGGAAAAGGCGTTTGGTTGGAGCAGATCAAGTAATGCTACCAAAGAAGGTAAAGAAATGTGGACTAATCCAAGTTAAAGAGTGGTAGAAATCCAACAGGGTAGGACAGCCTCAAAAGCTCTGGACTGGGAACACAAGCCACGGTTCAAATTGGAAAAAAAAATCCGCCTTTGCTTCAGCTGCAACTGCAAATGCGAGACTAAATTCAGAAAGCAAGAATAACTTGTGGCAATGTGTGAAATGATATCTATGTGAAGGGGATCTGGACTCTGCATGTGTGGAAGCTCATCTTACTGGTGATGAACTTGTTTTAATCGAGCTTCTTGATAGAACTGATCCAGCTCTCGAAAGTTTATCTCACAAGACCACCAGTGATCTTCTTAGTACTTTGGCATCCTACTTCCCAGAACAAAGATTCATGAACTTTACAATTCCACGGTTGCAGCATGTTAGTTATTTACCATTTTGATTAATCTTTCAGTCTTGCAAATTACATATATCTCTTGTATATCGCGTAGGTGTCTGTTTCTCCCGGTGTTTAATCTATTTCATTTTTTTTTCCACAGAAGTTGCATATTTTCCACGTTGAGCTCTGATCATAACAAAAGTTCATGGCATAAAACTTGTAATTAAAATCTATTTCATCAATTAATAGACTTCCCAGACTGTTTGATCTCCAAAATCTTCTCAAACAACTCAATTGCAAGATTTGGCAGCTCTCTCGCAAGTACATCTTTTAAAATGTTGTTCTTATTCTCAATGATTGTTCGTTAACTAAATGTTTTCCTTTTGTATCACTATAGCATTGGCATTCAGCCAACAATCACAGTTTTTTCCATTTGGCAAGATCAAGGTGGTATGTAATACCGGTGGTGTATTATGTATCTGAACATAACCATATTAAATAACTTGCAATTACGTTTCCATGGATCACTCTAATCTTACAAATCAAGATGACAACTACAGATTAAATGGTTCGTTCCATACTAATACTTTCAATTTAGCCTCTCTGTTGGATGAAATAAGAGTCGTACAACTTTGTTGAAGACTGTCATTTAACCATTTAACAATGCTGGTATTTGCCATCTCATTCTCCTCTTCTTCCCATTCAGTTTTCCATCTTTCCAGATATGTTCTGTTAATGAGAAAGGAAAAAGGTTAATTATGAATTCTGGTTCTGAAGCATACTGATGATGTTAACTGGGATTTATTTCCCTGTCTGAACTGATGATAAGTCTCGGTCATGGCCACAGTTAGCTTCTGTTTTGCTTTCAGATTACCTTATATTCAATGCAATGCTCTTACGAACAGCCTTGATAGAAAAAGTTACTAGTTACTCTCTTGATCATGTAAATGAACTGATATTTCTGTCAGAAAGAAGAATGGAATGCAACAAGCAAAAGCAATGACACGAAGCAGAGCAGTGGTAAGTAAAATGTGGGAGAATAAGAAAGGTTACAGTGACTTCTAAATAAAGTATCATATTGCATAACAAGGCTAGCTTCTATATTGTAGTACATGCAAATGACTTCTTTTCAAGTGAATGATAATTCTCAAAATCATTTTTATTTAAAAAAAAACTTAAAAATGTTAAATCAATAAATCCAATTAACCAACATAGCTTAATAATTTTACTTTAAATCTTTTTAACTATCTTATGACTGAGTTAGCTTTCAAAATTGCGTAGAAGCACCACATTTACATACCCAAAACATTGCTGATTTCATACTGCATAGAAATTAAATGATACAAAAAATATTTATCACATTCACAAAAGTGTAATACAACAGGCATTTCGGATTATCAAGAATGCATTATGTATCCACTGTTATCCGAAATTCCCGATTTCAGCTTTTACTTGAACCTGAAACTTGTGACAAGTAACAGCTGTAGCAATCTTTATAAGCTTACAACAATGCGATGGACAAACAAGTGTAACAAGAACTCCTACTTGGCTGGATAATTGCATTAAACATCCCAAATCGCTTCTTAACTGAGAGCAGAGAAAGTAACCATTTCAGAACAGCAGAGCATGGAGCTGCTGCACATCTACTACAGTGTCAACTTCAATCCATACTTGGTACAAGCTCAGTGTCTGGCTGATGATGATTTCTCATCTGTTTCAAGATCTGTAGGACGGAAACTAGTATTATAAAGATCAGAGTAATTTGGAGCCTCGCTCTTGCTCCTTCCATTGATGTGCTTGTTTCTTCTCTGCACCTCACCTTCTCTGTTACCATCCAATCCCATCTGGTTTCTTTTCTTCTCTGTAGAACCATGGGGGGAACGCTTGGGAGCTTCGTACAATGTTACCATGCTGCGCCCACTTTGAAGCATTGTTTCCTCTTCGTTTGATCCCTGTGTTTGAACTGTCTCAAGTAATTCAACTACCTGTCTCATGAGGGGCCTTCCTTTCGGGTTCTGACTAAGGCATTGGTACGCCAAATGGGCCACTTTCATTGCAGTTCTAGTTGAGTACTGCCCTTCCAATCTAGGATCTAAAATCTTTAAAAGCTTCTTATTATGGTTCAAAAGTGGGCGGGCCCATTCAACCAGGTTGTGTTCTCGACTAGGTCTGCTTTTGTCTACTGCTCTTCTTCCAAGGAGCATCTCAAGTAGCACTACTCCAAAACCATAAACATCACTTCGAGCTGTCAAATGTCCTGGTAAGATCAATACACTTTGCATTAGTTGTGGTCTAAGTATCATTCTCAGTTTCAGACGACGTCTAGTCTACTCCCCCAAAAAGCTTAAAAAATCAATTTGAGCCATTAATTGTCCTGGTAAGATTGAAGAAACATTGCTTGATTTAAATACCAGTGTTTCTAATGATATCAGAATCACTTATTTTTATCTTAGAGAGGATGCAACGCTAACTTGATAACAAGTTGAAATGGTATGAAAAACAGCTATCTCAATGTTACTTTCAGACGAGATAACATACTAATCCTAAGATATAATAATTCAATTAAAGATCAAGCACAGAGAGAAACTACGAAAAAAATTCTCCTCTCCCTGCAATAAAATTGTTACATGTAGCTAGCTATGAGGATACGGCCACAAACTTCTCAGGCAGAACAGTCACTGTTCATGACATCTTCAAAATCTGATGCATTGTGAAGCTATGACATGGCTTGTTGTGGGTTCTCTCATATTATTGTTGTCTGTTTGCTTGCTCAACTCAATTTTTGGTCCAACATGCTTCTTTGGGGGTTCAAAGATTTGTGAAGTATTAGGATAAATTAGCAGGTCAGAGATTGACTTGTAATTGGCCTAATTCAAATCATCAAAAACTGGTGTGCTCAACCAAAATACATATAGAGAAACTATAGCTGACAATGCTTACTGGTCACCTGAAGAGATATATTAAAATAGGGCAGTGCCGAAACAGAAAGAAAGGAGAAAGAAGAGGTAATATTTTAAGGCTTAAATTTGTTGGACAAAGTATTTTATTCAGCAAAAATAGCATAGCATCATCATAGCTTCAGATCCTTTGTCAGTAAAATAATATTAAAGGGGCCTAGCTAGCAAAAAAGCAATGCTGAACTACTCAGTTGAGGCAAAGGTCCAATATCAAGAAGTATTTTTCTAACACAGTTCATTCTCTGAAACAAAGAATGGACACTAAAAGGTTTCTACTTACTTTTGAGGACCATGTTCAAATACAATTTTGTATAGAAAACAGAGAATGTAACAAAAGCTGCATATCTTGCAATATTTATGTCTCAATGCAAGTGGAAGATCTTGGCCTTCTATTATCTCTCTCCAGCTTTCTGTTGAACAATTATCGATTTTTAACAATTTCTCGTAAATATGCCACCAAAAGATGGAAAGTCTGAGATGACAGTGAATGACTTACCAGTCATCACGTATTCTGGAGCAGCATACCCATATGTGCCCATCACTCGTGTTGACACATGAGTCTGATCTCCCATCGGCCCATCCTTTGCTAGCCCAAAGTCAGAAAGCTTTGCATTAAAATCCTGCAGGTCATTACAATGTTCTCAGCAATGGAAGCTGACATGACTTTCTCCAAGATCCCTATTGTTTGAGGCCAAAAACCAAAAGACACACACACACACTTACATATAACAAGTTCAACAAATATAATCTGTCTATGCCCTGCCTTTAAAAGAGCCATTTGAGATGATGAAATTGGTCTTAAAATTTTCAGTATAACTAAGCTAAGTTTTCAGCAGGACCAAAGCCCTCGCTTGTAAGCAGAGAAAATTACGCAAGCAAGCAAGTCAAGAAAAAGACTATGGGTGTCAGGTTTTTGGTCTAAATTAAAAATGCATCTTAATGTTAGTGATTAAGGTGTTCTGTACTTTCACTTAATACTAATTATAGGACATCTATAACTAAATAGAAAAGTTGAATTTTTTACATTTATTTCAATCTGAAAAGGCCTGAATGAGATGTCTTTATATAAAAATATTTATTTCCATAATGCAGCCTTGCTCCTTACTTCATAAAAACCTTGTCTCCTCAACAACCATCACCACTACAACATCCAACACCAGCATCACCGAAACTGACCTCTGCCCCTTATCCATCAACTCACCAACACCATTATCACTGTTATCCTTTTATTTTGACAAATAAAATACAAAAAACAGCAATATTATAAGGATAGAGATGTCACAAGTGTTGGTTATGTTTCTATTATAAAATAAAAACTAAATACTAACATTCACATTCAGAAATGAGAAAATGAAAACAAACATATAATTTGGATTTTTACATCAAATCCATTCATACTTGACCCAAATTTAAATGTATTTCAATCTCATATGATCAATGTGCAAAAAACAAAGAAATAATAACTAACCGCATCCAGCAAGATGTTTGATGTCTTAAAGTCGCGGTATATGATAGGTCTTTCTGCACCATGTAGAACAGCTAGCCCTTTTGCTACATCTAAAGCAATCTTCATTCTTCTGAACCAAGTCAAAGTACAACCAAGTCCTACCAACCAAGAGAACCTAGCATTACTGTTTGAACAATAGTATTTGCTTCTACGCATAAATCACCATCAGGCATACATTTTTCTTCACTATGAATAAATTTCAAATACTTGATCAGGAAACAAAATGTAATTCTGCCAATATGTTAAGATGTTAACCAATGTAAGCATGGAATAGACACCCATTCAAAAATTAAGGCAGTTACAAACACATGCAATAGCAATATAGCATAATGGGGAACTGATAACTGAACCTTGAGGTTTACTGGAGTCATTATGCAATTCACCAGTTCAAAATTTACACTCATGATACTTGAGTCAATATCTAATGTAGGGTGAACATAAATAAGTTTTATCTTAACAGCTTGTCAAAGACTAGCCAACACTTGAAATAATCTATATTTCTTCACATTTCTACCCTCTACCATAAATCCTTCCCAGCCAAAATAAAAAAAAATATGGAAAAATATCATTTTTTTCTAGTGTACCTTCGCTTTCAATTTTTCAGAAAAACCTTTCCTTCAAATTAACTAAAATTTGATAAAAGATAAAAATAACAAGCACAGTAGTGACAACTTCAAATCAATCCGAAAATCTCTTCTCTTCCTTTTTTTGGATTTCAATATCCATAGAAATATTAAAGCATTCAAATCTCTTTATTTATGGTACCCAAGTTCAAAAATGGCATGCAAGGTTTGCTTTTCAGCTACAAAAAATTAAATTCATCATCAAGTCCCATAGAATCCAAATAAAATTGGCCACTTACTGCGAAGAAGATGCTTTTCTAGGCTCCCACTTTCCATGTATTCATAGACCAACATCCTGTGCTCATCCTCACAGCAGTACCCAATGAGTTTCACAAGATTTGGGTGACTGACTTGTCCTAAGTAGTTGACTTCTGCCTGCAAGATAAACATTGATGAGAGAAAAAGCAATTAATTTCTTCCTAAATGAGAAGAGTCCATGATAATAAACAAGTCTAATTTATGGTTAGGAGCTGAAAAAAATAACACAATAGTAATTAAACCTTCCAAACATCAATTGACTTATACAATTTCCCACTTCCTCTTCCTTTTATGATTTTAGATGTTGCGAGTGCCGAGTTGAGTAAACAAAGAGGAAGTCCTTCTGTCTGTTTTCACCCATATCACTCCTCCATCTTAAGTACATTAAAGCAAATTCTTAATCATCTCTCAGTATTAGATACCATAATGGCTAGTTTCCTTCTCTTTTCAGATAGATTCTTACCTTACCAAGATTATCACCTGTCAATTAACCAACATCTTATTTGGTCGTTCGTCACCGTTTAGTGTACATATGTACAAAAAGTACATACGTATGTATGTGGATATGCACATACTATTAACCTTCTCATCCCTACTGGAACATTTTTTTTAACTTTATCATAATTGACTGGATTCCTTGTGATGGTCAGCACCAAAATAACATACTCTCTGCATCTATAAGTAGCCAAGCCAATTGAAAGTGGAAAAGGAGAACGTAATTAACAGAAAGAACAGAATAAGATAGTACAAGTACCAGCCATTCCCTGTCACCTTGGTATCCACCGCGATTAAGCTCTTTAATGGCTACATATGTAGTCTTGTAACCTGGCCTCACATTCTCATCTATTACTCCTTTATAGACAACTCCAAACCCCCCCTCACCAAGAATAAAATCTGGCCGGAACAACTTCGTGGCCAATCTCATTTCCTCGTATGTAAAGATATCAACATTAATGTATCCAGGATTTTGGCGGAGAGCATTAACATCCTTTGGAGGTACTACAGGAGTGCTGCTTGCACTTTTCATTCTGGATGATTCATGCTTATCCAACGTAGTTTGAGAACTAGGAGTACCATATCCTACTTCAATCAAAGGAAAAAAAAACTACCAGGTCAGTACTGATATGCTTATCACCTGCTTAGATCTCTCTCTTTCACACGTGTACACATACAAAAAGGCAAGAACTTGCAAATGCATTCAACCATAATGAAAATGGTCAATCAATTAGGCATCTTTATGGATTTAATTAGGTTTGGGAATATCAATAAACAAAGTAACCATTATGTGCGACTATTTACCAAATTAAATTATCGATGGAAATAAGCTTCAACAAATCAATTTTTATCCTACGATTTTCAAAATTTAGCCTGCATTAAATGCACAAAAGTAACACAATCAGAAAACAGTACAATAAATTCTCTAATTTGACTTATTTTACATCAATTCATGACTCCAGAAACTGAATTTAACATGCTTCATCACCAATTTAAGCAAAAAAACCAATAACAAAATCCTACATTATCCCCTCCTAATCTATTTTGCTTGTACTTCAACAGAAATAAAAGCTTCTATTTTAATTGCAATGAAACTCACAACCATTTTGTTTCTTAAAGAAATACACTTACACAGCAACAATACAAATAATTTTATAAACATAAACACCTAAACTGTTCCTCTTACGTGCAGATTGTTGTTGACTTGGTTGTCGCCGTTGATGTTCTCCAACACTAAAGCAAATCCCCATCAATCTGACCAATAACCTTCTATTGGATTTACATTTCATACCAACTTTCTTCAACGATTGGGTTGGTTCCTGATCCGGGCATACTCCAATCTCACATGCGTGACCGGAATTGTACAGATTCAGCCAAATAAATGAATGAAATTCCCAGCCAACGAAAAGTTCACCCGGTAAAAAAACACGACTTTTAATTTTTACCAAAAGATTAAAAAAAAAGAAAAAATGGGGGAATCAGAGAGAAGGACGAACAAGAGCTTTTAATTGATTGGTTTGTATGAATAGCCGCCAAAAACGCACGGCTAACGCACCATAGCCTAAATAACATCAACGTTCTATCTTTTTACAATTTTGCCATTCTTTTCGGGGTAATAACACGGTTGGTTTATTGGTATGGTATATGATAATTTTACCCATGCAACCAACTTGACAGCAAAGGGTAAATATGTCATTTCGATGAGTTATGCAACTACCCTTTTTTTTTATTTTTGAAAAAAATATGTTAATGGCTAATAACTCAAATATCATTAGCCCTTTTTTTATTCTTGTTTAAATAAATAAATACATCTAATTATCTAAATATTGATCTGCTATCAAATTATAATTACATATTTTTAAAACCGTATCATTCAACTACAAAATGATAATCGGTACAAATTTTATTAAAATATAATTTATCGTTAAATTATAAATTAGAATACTTGTTTTTAAGTTTAATTTATTTTAATTATAAAAATTTAATAATAAATTATTATTTTAAATAATTTTTAATAAATATTTTGAAGAGTATTTTTATAATAAAAAATATAATATTTTTATTATAAATATTTATATTTTTAAATTATTATTATTATATAAAAGTAAGTTTTTTCATATAAATTTTTTTAAAAAATTATAATTTATTATAATATAAAATTTTATACTTATTTACAAAGTAGTTTAAATTAAAATTATAATTTTTTATAATTAAATAAAAATTATTTTTATATAAAATATTTTTATAAAAATGATGTAAGCGTAGTTTCGGTGTGTTTTTTTTTAAAAGAGAAAAAAGTAATATTTAAATTCAAAAAAATTTAATAAAATTAATAATTTAATCAACCATACTTTTAAATGTTATTATTTTACGGTTTAAGGATAAAATGGTATTTTCAGTAACATTATTTTAGTTTTCACTGGTAGAAAAATAAACAAATAAAGACAATATCTAAATGCGTCGTCGTTTAAAACAGTGTGAAGCTCTGCTTTCTCAATTAGTGTGGGCCACAGCATTTCTCTTAATATAGGCCGAAAGGAGGCCGCCCGGTTCGATTCACTCCGGTCTGATTTGATTTCATTTACTCCACCAAATTCACCGGTTGTAGGCTTTCGGGCCCCGACTGTACCATTCCAACCGCCGTGGACCCAAATCTTTTGCCCTTGTGCTCGGTAATTTATAAAATAGGGTTTTAAATCACAAGGCATTACTGACGGGAGCTACCTGAAGCATTTTCAACGATGTCCGACGAAGCGAATAGAGCTGTAAGAGCCTCGTACATACACCGGTAAATTATTTTTGATCGTGTTTCTTCAAAAATGTTGGACTGATTTGATGGTGTATCGGATTTTTTTTTGGGGTGGTTTAACAGGCATTTCAAGAGATCAAAGCCCGCATGATTGAGACTACCGGAAAAATGAAACAGGTCAGTCTCTTCCTGGGTTCATTTTACTCTTAAATTTTGTCGTTTCCTGGTGACCAAACAGATATGATCAACGACGGAAAATAAACTTTTGTGGGAATGCTAGCGCATTCTCACGTGGAGCAGCAACCGAGATGTTTCTCTTCCATTTTGTTTAAACTCTATGTAAAAAAAATGGATAATTGTCTGGTTTACACGCTGCCCAATTTGAACAGTCGTGCTTTTTTGGCATCGACATGGACACGAACCTGGGATGTAATATGATTTGGTAAAGTTAGATAACAGTGTATTAGCCTTCTTATAAGAAGAATATAATATGTGGACTATCAACATATTACAGGCACGTCAGATCTAAAGTTGATAGAAAAGTAGAATAACTCTAAATGGGTGGATAGTATTGAAGAAGTAGAAGGATCTGAGATCAGCTTCATGTGCTGCTAGCAATTATTTTGGGATAAACTTTTCTCCCATGAATTTGGGATAAACGTGTAGTCACGAGTAGCCTCAGATAGGCTAAGCTTGATACTAGATTATGAAGAAGTCAAAATTAAAAGACAATTTCAAGTGCACAAGTTTTAAAGAATGAGAAAGATTGCTTGTGGAAATTCTATTCAAACTAATTTTTAGGCAAACCTTTCCAAAACTAAACTTTCAACCGCCAAAATTCTGTATTTAGTCAGGAGAACTAGACAGTGCAAGTTTGTTGAATATCTGAAGACCCTAGGAAAGCAAGCAAGAACAGCCATCGAGATTGTTGCAATGTTAAGACATTCAAAAATTCACAGAAGAAGAAACATGGTTTGGTCATCTTCTTTGGCTATTAATAGCCTTACAAAGTTCACAACAACCACGATATTCCACTCTGTATCCGGGTAGTATCTTTCAAGGATCTGTTTGTCTGTACATTTCTTAATTTGGATCATGTATTTGCTTGCCCTGGGATTCTTGTTAAGTGGTGGTGCTCAGAGCAGTTGAGTAAAATATGTTTAACCTCTCTTCATTTTTGAGTTATTTTTTGCATCATCAAAGTTAACTCTAGCAATTTAGGTTATTATCTTCAACTTCATGAACTTAAGGGGGTCAGTATAAATTTATTTTGACATTTAAAACTGAAGTGATATCTCATGGCTGTCAGGTGCAAAACCAGATGCGAAACAAGGAAGGGGAAAAGAAGCGTGCATACTTAACTTTAGAGGAGCTGCGTCCATTACCTGATGATACAAATACATACAAATCTGTAGGTATAAATTTATAGCTATTATCATATCTTGGTATAAATTATAATTCCATTTTTACAGCTTTGGTTGAACTTATTAATCTAAGAGATGAATCTCCGTTCACATGGTCTTTCTGTAGAAATGCTGTGCAATTAGTTTATGAATTTTTAACTAGCCACTTTCATGCTTGGTAGCTTAGCATGTTAATATTCTCTGAACCAAATTATAAATATAATGCTTATCTCCTTATCATTTTGCAGGGAGAACGTGAGTACTGGAAACTCAAATGAATGTCTGTAAATCTTTATTTTTGAGGCTGTCTGGAATATGGATGATATACACTAACTTGATTTTATGCCCGTCTCATGCTCACATCTTGTGGTCAGGTTTGTTCTAGATCGCAAATCAGTTTTAATGAATGAGCAAGAGCTGAAACTCAAGGATTGTGAAGTTGCAATTTCTGCATTACAGGTGTATAAGTTGTCAACTGCTTATTCTTATTTCAAATTTTCATCCGATACATTCTTTAAACTTTTCAGCAGATGCATAGCACCAGTCAGAATTATTGATAACTGGCTACCTCTTTTTTTACATTATCAAAATCTGAGTCTAGAAAATTAAAATTTATTACTTCACTTTTAATAGGCCTACTGACTGTACTTGGTTGTCTATTTTGTTAATTTATCTAGCTTCTAACCGCCTCAGAAATTACCTTTTTGACCTGACTTTGGGTGGAGGCTAATGTTGAACAATCTCTGGAATGCTTTAGTAAAGCTAGGATGGCTTAATTAGTCTTGGTACATTCCAGGGTTTTTTGCTGTTGAATCCCTGAGACTCTTGAGAGTTTTGATAAAACAATTTTATGTTATTGTGTGCAAGAAGCCAGCTCTCTATACAGTTTTGTTGTAAAACAAAAAAGAAAAGAAGAAAAAAATATGCAGTCATTACTAAGAAAAGGTTGAAAAATCTGTCTTAAAAATTGTTAAAAGAATTGCAGTTAGTGAATGCATTTATGCATTCTAAGAATTTATTGAACTTTGTAAGTGTGCTGATTTCAAACTTTTTTCTTTTTCTACGAGAGTTCATTTCTAATCATTATGATGTTGAATATGTTGTTAGGATGTTTACTTCTATATTAATTTGCTACAGCAATTGAGTCAATCTTTGCTAAGCTTATTTCAGCTTCAGCTATGCTTGCTCACTCTCATTGTTACTTATCTGGCTAGGTCAAGTGGTATTTTACTACTGGGCTTGTAATTGAGCTACACTATAATATCCCTCATTGAGAATAGAGAGTCTGCAGCGTTGTTTGTTAGAGATGTCAAAAGGGGAAGTAGGAAGGGAAATCATTCTCTTATTTGGTCAATCAGATAAAGAGAGGAATGAGGAGAGTTGGTATTCTCCATTATTTGTTGTCAACCATTATATATGCTTACCCTCATCCATTGTGATTCTGGTCATGGAAGGGAACATTTTTATGAATATGAAGGGATGGTGTGGGGGAAAACTCTCACCTATCTTTGTTCTAACTTTGCTTTTATCTGCTATCTTTTCTCCAATTTTAAGGATTTGAAAATTGGAAATAGGCTGATGTCTTGGGCTTTTAACAGGCCTCAAAAGAGTACCTGGAAAAGCAGAAAGCAGAGGTGGAGAGCAACTTGGCAGAGCTGCTACAGCAAGACCCAGGTCTCGCACAGCAGATTATGTCGATGACTGTAATGTAATCCTTCTACTAACTACAATTTCTGCAACTATTTTTGCTTTATTTTCTTTTTTGAATGAAAACTGGACTGTGTGATGTTTGTTAAAGCAATGAACTTTCTTTGGTTCTTTTCTGTTGTCATTGTAATTTTTATTTGAAAAAAATCTTATTGTTTCATGTAACATTAAAGATAGAAGAGAAAAATAAAGTTAGTAATTATCAAAATGTAGTTTGTTTATTCAAATATGTAACTAATATATTTGAAAACATATGATTGTGTGGCCATTACCTCCCATTTCTTGTTTTGTTTGCTTCGATGATCATTGGAGAGTTAAAAGTTGTGCAACTAGAACACTGCAGCAATATTCCCCGAGAACCCAATGGGGAAGATATTTCTGTAGCACAAGTAGTTTAGTGTACAGTTTCTCATAAAAAAACTCCTATAATTTCCTGCTGGGGGAAGCCGTCTTCTTCCATTTGTGAATTGATCAACGCCCTAGTGCCTAAAATAAAGGAAAAAAGGTTCGTTCAAGGTCAAGACATTAAGCTCCTGTGCTATTATTTTGCATTAGGCAGTTGCACCGTCAAAATATTATTCGTCTGGGTACACTATTTGCTCTTACACCAGTCCAGTACTGTCATTAGAAGACTATATAGAACTGAACTGTCCTGCAACGATTAGAGATAACAAAGACCAGGCTGTTTGGACTAAATTTGTACGATTACCCTTTTGATTTGTGTACAATTGTTTTAGAGAACACTAAGTAATACAGGATATTTATTTTATGTCTGGATATTTATTTTATGAAAAACTTGTACCTTATTTTGGCTGGAAAGTAACTCTTTCCCCATCCACCACAAGGTAGCTGCTTTGATAATAAAAATTCACAAGCTTGACGCAGGGCCGGACTGTTCCGGTAGGTTTTCCCGCAGGCTACCAGCCCTTCTACGGCATACCATGTGCCATAGGTAAAGATGGAGCTGGCAGGCCAGTAGAAATGGATTGCAGCCATTGGTATCTTTCTGGTGTTCCAACAGTAAATTTTAAGCATCTCAATGAAATTATTTCTTATTTAATAAAAAAAAACAAGTAATAGCATCTTTATGATAATCATGCATATATAAATTCGACACACTCTAAATACTGAAATTTTATTAATATATAATAAATTAAATAATTTTTTAAATTTAAAAAATATAAATAATATTTTATTATTTTATTATTTTAATATTAATAAATTTAGGTTGATATGATTTTTATTAATTTATTACATAATTGCTGTCAAGAAAATAATAATAAATCATGAAATCTCTGCTTAATTATTACTGGACAAGGACAAGAAAGAAACAAGATTGAGTTGCAATCATATTCATTCATTGCATTTGTCATTTAATTAAATAAATAGACAAATATTTCTCGACGGCATGGCCATAGCAGTCACTTGCATGTTGCATGCTTCACTGCCCCAAGAAAAGTTCACACTCGAGACATAAAAAAACAAAAAAAGACCTTTCTCATTTCTGTCAAGTTTAAACCAGCAACATGATCTGTGTCTTGTCTGCGAAAAAGTCTAAAATACTTTTGTTATAGCACGCTCTCTGTACAAGAATATAATAAAAATTTGTGCTCCGGTGCTTGGTGGGCTGAATATTAGCCAACAAATTTACGTGGGAATTTGCAGGAGTATTGACATATCTGTGAAGTTAGATCGCAAAGCTCTAAAGATTGTTCCCATTAATGGTGGCGATTCCTGGAAGGTTATGACATGCCATTTTCAATACTTGGCATTGGTGGCTTCGTAAGGGAACAAACAAACTTAAAGAGTACACGCTTCCTAAACCAATTATTGCTTTAACCTTAACGAGTGTAATAAGTTCAATGGCATTGCCTGAACCAGAAAAAACTTCCACCAGCCAATCCAATGGAAATTCAGAGTAACAAATCTAAAATTGTTAGATATGCAATCAGAGTGTACTTCCAACTCCTAGATGCTACTTTGATTGTTTGTCCATACCAGCAGATCAATATGACCAAAGGCTAGCAGCCAAATCATTAGATCAGAACACACTATGTTTATGAATTATCAAGATATACAATGCTTGAAAACCTTGCCAATGGACACAACAGAATATAGTTTGTGTCCTAGTGAAAAAAACACTGCATGTATAGGCCTGTAGATCATGACTATCGCTCAAGCTTTTAGCTAAGCACATCAATTCGGGAATGTGATATGTGAAGCGACAACAGATACACAGATAATTCAACCAATCCAAGAGAGGTTGCTAGTGTTAAACCAACTACTAGATAAACTAAACCACAATGGCCTAAAAAGAAGTTTCATTCATCATGTCAATGCCTTGTGTAATCTTTGACAGGAAATTAAAGAAGCAAGTTCAGATTTTCACAATATTTTTTTGTCCCTTGCAAGTAATTCTTTAACAACGGAAAATATGCCTGCGTCTGGCATCACAGTTTTCTCCACATCTTTTGAAGAAGTTCACTACTTTTTGCGTATCATGATTTTCCAAGAAACCGCACATAAGCATGCCAAATGTTGGTACATCTGGAGCCAAACCCATTTTATCCATATCCAACAACATATCATGTGCCTTTCTAGCTGCCCCCGTTTACAAAGCCCATTGATCATGATGCTACAAGTTACCACATTAGGCACCAAGCTATACCCTGGTAGTTTGCATAATAACTCCCAGGCAGTTTCAATCTTCCCTGCTTTACACAATCCACCAATAAGGCAATTAACAATTTCAATGTTCTGCTTAAACTTGTAGTTCTCTTAACTATAATACAGTTCCAATGCTTTAGGAAGATAACCATTCTTACACAGACCATCAATCAAAATAGTACATGTACGTGGATCAGGAACAACTTCACTTTCATTTCATCTAACAGCTTTAGGGCTTCTATTATCTTACTTGCCTGAAGAAGACCAATTAACAAGGTGCTATGCGTAATAACATCTGGCCTAATTCCTTTTGATAACATTTCCCTATAAAGACTTGCAGCTGCCTCTACTTGACCCTCTTTGCAATAACCATTAATCAAAATACTGTAGCTATAAACATCAGGTCTACAACCCTTGTCATTGAAACAAAGATCTTCCCGGCATCATCAATTCTACCGACCAAACAAAAGCCAGCCACCAACATGCTATAAGTATTTGTATCAAGATTCACACTTGTTTGCATCATCATTTCTAACACATTGCTTTGTCTATCATCCCTTTCTTGCAAAGTTCATAGATCAGCACACCAAAAGTCGCCACATCAGGCTGCACGCCTCGATTTAACATCAAAATAAATATACTTTTAGCTTCATCCTGATCACCAACACAAGACAAACCATGAATTAGACAGCTGTAAACAACCACATCTGCAATAATTCACCTAGTCTTCATTCTATGCTGGCAGTTACAGTTACCCTGAGAACAGTTTTGCCAGAGACCTAAATAAAAATCATTGAATAAAACATATGATATTAATGAAATATCAAAATAAATAAGTAGCAGATACCTAATCCAACAGATAGAAAAGCTTGTTTTGTCAACTCATTCTTTATGAGATGCAGAAGAAACACAGTATGTATATGCTCAAGAAATGCTAGCCAATGCCCAATCTTTTGAGCAAACTCGTGAATTCGAGGAAGTATTATGCCAACAGGAACTAACAACGACATAAATTCAAGACATCCCATCAGGTAAACAGTTATAAGCCAACCTCTTAAAAAGTTCACCACATTGGCAAGATTGTTGAAAATCGGTGCCATTCTTAATGACATTCTGCATGTCAAAGTCGTATAGAATCATGGACAGGAAATGAAGGAAGCAAGTTCAGATTTTCACGATATTTTTCATCATTTGAAAGTAGATTTACAACTATGGAAAATGTGGATGCATCTGGCATTGCATTTCTCTCTGCCATATTGTGAAGAAGTTCAACCACTTTTTCTATCTCGTTATTTTCCAAGAAACTGCGCATAAGTGTATTAAATGTTACTACATTTGGAGAAACACCAATTTTATCCATATCTAATAACATATTGTTTGCCTTTTCTAGCTGTCCTTTACATAGCCCATTGATCATGATGTTATATGTTACCACATTCGGCACCAAGCTGTACTCAGGAAGTTCATGAAATAACTCCAGGGCAGTTTCGATCTTCCCTGCTTTACACAATCCATCAATAAGGCAATTAACAATTTCAATGTTCAGCTTAAACTTGCAGTTCCCTAAATTATAAAATAGTTCCAATGCTTTAGGAAGATAACCATTCTTACACAGACCATCAATAAAAATTGTACAAGTCCATGAATCAGGTACAACTTTATTAGGTTTCATTTCGTCAAACAGCCTGAGAGCATCTCCCATCTTACTTGCCTGAAGAAGACCAATTAACAAGGTGTTATATGTAATAACAGTTGGCCTAATTCCTTTGGATACCATTTCCCTATAAAGACTTGTAGCAGCCTCTACTTTCCCCTTTCTGCAACAACCGTTAATCAAAATACTGTAGCTATAAACATCAGGTCTACAACCCTTACTTGTCATTGAAACAAAGAGCTTCCTGGCATCATCAATTCTACCCACCAAACAAAAACCATCCAACAACATGGTATAAGTAATTGTATCAGGATGCACACTTCTTTGAATCATCATGTCCAACAACATATTTGATTCGTCTATCTTCCCATTCTTGCAAAGTTAATCGATCATCACACCAAAAGTCACCACATCAGGCTGCAAACCTTGATCTAACATCTCAATAAATAAAGCCTTAGCTTCCTCCCAATCACCAACACAACAAAAACCATGAATTAAACAGCTGTAAACAATCACATTGGGATTAATGTTCCTATTCTTCACTTCCAAAAACAACTCTTTTGCCTTATCTACAAATCCTTCTTTACAAAGACCATCTATTAGAGAGCCATAAACAACCACATTTGGATTAATCCCCGAACCCTTCATTTCCATAAATAGCTGTTTCGCCTTGTCTACAAACCCGCCTTTACATAGACCATTGATGATAATACCATAACAATACTAGGCTTACATATAATACCAAATTCATCGTTTCTAGTAACCATTTCTTCATGCAACCGAAGAGCAGGAATCGGATTACCCGATCGACACAACCCATTAATCAAAGTTCCATAGGAAATCACATCCGGCTTACAGCCATAGGCAACCATTTTCTTCAACAGCTTAGTCGCTTCTAAAACCCTTCCCTCCATGCACAAACTTTTAATCAAAGCAGTAAAACTCGTAGCATCCGGGCTAAAACCCATCCTCAAAATCTTCCCGAAAACCACAAGGCCGTGAGAAACCCTTCTCATATTGCAACAGCAATTAAGCAAAATGTTTAAGGAAACTAAATCTAGCACCATGCCTGTTGAATTAAGTCTCTTGAAAAGAAAAACAACGCAATCATAATGTTTCTTCTTAGCAAGAGCAGAAAACAAAATAGTGATTGATAAAATTGGAGGAATGGGTCGTGTACGAATCATGTAATCAAAGAAGAGAAGCGCCTCATCCATAGTGAAGTTACCAGATTTGCAGTTATCTTTGAGGAATTTTTGAAGTAGAGTTTGGTTCAGGGGTTGTATGAAGGAAGAAGAGAGTTTAACACCTGAGTTTGGAGTGGTGACATAACGTGAGTGAGTGAATGCAAACTTAAGTTTACAGCTCAAAGCTGTTTTCGAAGAAATTCTGGCAATCATTTTTTTTTATTCTTCGTTATGAGTATTTGTTTTTGTCACGACGATTGAAGAGTTCATGTACTTGACAATTGCAAACGCGAAAAAAAGTCCAGACGGGCTTATTTGCCGCCTCGGCGCAAGTAGTAGTCATGCCGGACCAGTTCGGGCCCATTAAAACTTCTTAAACTAATTCTGCTCAGCTCAGCATTACAAACAAAACCATTAACTCAACAAGCCTTATGTACATTGACATCAGTTGTTCAATGATTGTTACAATTCTGCTTAAATTAAGTTCAGTTATACTACAACTCCGCTTTTACAAATTCGACATCATTTCTGACTCTTGCCCTTAAGGCAATGCTCTTCACGTGGAGGGCAATGCAGACTACCCTCCCTCATCCTTTGCTCAACTGGAATGAGCTGGTGCGGCCGCAGAGCTCTAAACCATTCAATTAAATCCACTGCTTTTCTGAAGATCTAGGAAGGGCAGGATTGCCCTTTTTCCTTGCACCAACTATGTCTCCAGGAACTCACCACAAACAACTCAAACTCAGATTGATCCAGGGTTTCCATCAGATGCATTTTCCACATCATTAGAGTTTATATTTGCAACTTTTCACAAGCAACCAAATGCTAGCATAAGAACATCTGACCAGGATATGAAGCGAACACGCCTAATTAGATCTGCATCTAAGACGCCAAGCTTCTCCTAGATTTCCTTCTGAAAAGATTACCCCAAGTTGGCAGCAGGTAGTTAACACACTTTCAGCAATTAGGTATTGCTTATAAAATAATATGTTCAACAACGTGAGAATTTTCTCTTTCTTAGTACTTTAGCATCACGAAAGCAGAAATGCTTGGAGTTTTTTTCCTTCCGAGTTACCACATATGCAAGGCTTTTGGTAGCTGTGTCGAGACCTTAATACTCTGGTTGTTAAGCAACAAAGACTATCTTCAGAAGTTTTAGCAATCAATTCCCATTTATCAAAATACTTGTAGTAGCAAGAAACTTCAATGAGAATCAACATACCAGCAAATTCAACATCAATAAACAGCATGAAACTTCAATCATAAACAACAAAAACAAACCAATAAATCACTAAGTGGACATATGACTGCGTGATATATTAATTGGTATCCTTACTTTTGCTCTAGTAAAATAGTTGTATTTTCATTATAACAAATTGATGAGCCCAAATTGGCACTATTTAGTTAGAATCAATTGGTTGGTAAATATGCTTGAGGTTGTGACCATTTAACCTTAAGAATTCATTATTCACATAAACAAAGAGCATACTTGTGACATTTTGATAGATTTTATATTTGAGGAATGTTAATCCCTAAATACATGGGTGTTAACACAAAAGATTAGTGATTAATCTAGAGAACAATAGGGTTAATGATTTTTTTAGGGAGCGGGTGTAGTAAATGAAATGTTACCTATCATAACAAAAATAATAAAATTTATACTATTATTCTTATTTCCCTTTTGTTGTTGTAAATTTTTTATGATACTTACGAATATTTTTTTTTGTATAAATAAACCGAGTTTGATTACATTTAATTACCATTATTTTAGTTGATGGTGGCTTTGTTCTAATTAATTAATTTTTTTTAAATTTTATTTTATTTTTTATAAATTCTTTAAAAAAATAATAATAACAAACTCAACCATTTTCGCCCACGTCCACCTCATATTTTTCTATCTTAATAAGTTTGTTTCCAAAATGATACTTGTGTGACATTAAATTTTTGTAACAATAATCAATCCAAACCAAAATTGATGAAAGAATTTAGTTTTTGCCCTTGAGTCATCATTCTTTTTCTCAAAGATTTGTATTTATAATCTCTTTTCGATTCCTTTTTTTATTGTTTGTAATTTAAAATATTATGCTCTTTCTATCTTCTTAAAATTTGATACTCTTAACTTTCGTATTTTGATAATCTTGATACATGTAACATTCGAATGTTGGAGAAAATTAAATTATATTTATAATTTTTTATCTTGATAAACTATGAAAATAGCCTATATCTTCTTTTTGTTTATGGAGATTGAATTGAATAAATTGTTATAATTGAAGATGGGATAACAATTAAGTAAAACTCATTTTTTAAATTAGCAACAAATATGAGTAAAATAGAATACTGGTGTAAATTTTGATATATATAAAATCTAGGTAGAGTAATTATATTATTTCGAAATATTTTTGTATTATTATTTTTATAAGTAAAAAGAAGTTGCAATGATTATTAGAAAAAATTCTTTTCTAAATAAATAAAATAAATGTAAAGATATAATAATTAAAACAGTTATTTATTAAAAGATTAAGAAAATTTGTTAATATAGAAACTAATAAAACTAATGTAATATATTTGAAATATAATGTACTTAAGGATAAAAATAAAATCGAGTAATAGACAAATGAATAAGTGATCCAACGTATTTTAGATTTTAGGGAATACGTATGTGGTATTTTTAATTTTCTTTAATCAAATGAAATAATTGTAAATAAAATATTTAAAAATTAGTAAAAATAATATTTATTATTATACATTTTATTTCTTTATTTATTTTTATTTCGAATCTATTTTATTTTTATTATAAAGCTTATTTATTAAACTATAAAATTAATTACATTTTATTTAATCATAATCAATTTAAATCGTGTCAATTGTTTTAATTAAAAATTCGAGTCCTAAATAGAGTTTATCTTTATTTATTTTGCGTCTTCAAAACTCGTATTTTAAAAATTAATACTTGAATTACGTAAATTTGTTTTTAATTTAGTGTTATAAGATTAAGTAAGAGTGCAAAAATGTTTAAACTTGAACACAAAGAGATGTAAAACAACTTCATTTTGATTTGCATGGTTTAGATAAATATAAATTTTTACTGACATTTTAAAAAATACTATTTATCTTTTTATTCGATCATCTTAATGTAATGTAATTTTATTTTAGAAATTAAAGTTGAGCATACATGAAACATAAAGAATTTGTTTTATAACAGTGTCTAATTAGTTAATTAAAGTATTATTTGTTTAAAATATTAAAAATTAAAATGAAATTCTAAAGACAAAAAAGTTGGGCTGCAGGTAAAATTTATGTATTTTATGCAAATCATCATTATTTGGGAATTTTCTCACCAAAATAATTAAAATTCCTGACTTGAATTGAAAGGAAAATTTACAGTGGGATCATTTAAAAAAAGAAAAGAGAGAGAGAGAGGGAGAGAAGAATTGATAAGAGAATTGTCTGAACTCCTTTATTTTACTCTAACTTAATCATGTTGCATCTCTTTGTTATTCTTGTTATCCTATTAGTCTTCTGCAAGCATAACTTCAAATTTTCCTACCCATTGTGCCTCTGGCAATATTGGCCTTCCCTCAGTCGGAGAAACCTTCAAAACTTATCTCTAACCGAAGGAATGGCCGCCCTCTAAAGATTGTATACGATCGAATGAAAACACACTGGTCTATAGTATTCAAAACAAGCATTCTCGGTGATCCGGCTGCCATATTTTTGTGGCTCAGCGGGTAACATATTCTTCACCTCTAACGAAAACAAGCTTGTTACTGCAAACTTCTTCCACAGAAGAAGGAAGCCATGAAAATGCGCAAGCTCCTGCCTCGGTTCTTGAAACCTGAAACCTTGCAGAGATTATCCTAAAATATGGACATAATCGTAATTGACAATAAATCGAAACTAGTTAAAAGTAAAAAGCTTAAACCAACTCAAAATGTCGTACAATTGAAGAGAGGAGGAGGGACTTATTTGATACAACAGAAATACCTTAGTGTTTGCATTAAATAATAGAAATTTAGGGATCCAAACATTATTACCCCATGGGGCAAATTATAGATACGAGTAGGCACTCTTGAACAAGATATTTGATTATAGATACATGGATTCCCGTATGTATGTATGTATGTATGTATTATACTGTGTATTTCAGGCCAGATAGATTTATTATTATTATTTTACGTACATTTATTTTCCTCACCATAACGCGTTCACCGTGCCATGACAAAAAGACAAAAAATCATAATCATCCAATCTCAGGATTCTGGCAAGCAGCCAAACATTATTTTGTTCTTAGAAATTCAAATCCCAAGCAACACTAACGCCATTATAAATTATCTCTAATGCTTTATTACCAAATAGAAAATGAAATCAACCGAATAGACTCGCTCGAAAAATGGTATATTCATCCAGCTACTACATCGGAAAAAACCTGCGAAGAGAAAATGTAACTGAAAATTTTGGAGCATGTACTTGGTAAAACTAATTACAAAAAACACAATATCAACACCTGATCTCCCCGAGGAATTCCACAGCCTGACAAATTTTGGAAGCTCAATAAACCAGTGTACATGGCAGATAGTTAGAGAACAAAAAGAGCGTATATGCATGAAATCATGGCGAAGCAAATCCTTAAACAGGCAGTATCTTTCAAGAAATTTCAAGAGTGATTGGCTGGGAAAATAGAAAAAGAAAGCTCCAAGAACATTTCAAGAGATTGACATGCTCAGAAAACAGAGCAGTAGAGAAAAGGCTCCAAGATTGGTATGCTCAGAAAGCAGAAGAGAATTGTTTGGTGTATCATGCAGGTAGGTCAAGTTTGATTTACATAGAGAACAGGAACTAGCCCAGCCATTTTGCCATCCCTACCAGGACGTTTCTTCTTCACCTGCAAAAAAATAATGGAATGTTACTGCACAATTGCTAATACAAAAAAAAATGTTTACTTGTCAGTCAGCTATCTACCAAATAAGGGTTTGTTTGGATTGAACAGATGTTTCCAAGTGGGGGAGTGGTTCAAAAACATTAGCTTCCAAGTGTTTCCAAGTGGGGGAGTGGTTCAAAAACATTAGCTTCCAAGTGTAAGCCAATGTTTACCAAAAGCAGAAGCACAATAGTTACCAAAACCTAAGTTTCATTTAGCTTGGTAGAAGAAAGAAAACTAAGAAAATTTGGCATGCAAATGTATAAGCATTGCAGTAAAATCCTATAATCAACAGCCAAATAGCTGAATACAGACGAGCTACGATGACCTGTTTTCCTATTCCAAGTTCAATCCTTTTCTTTTTGGATACTTACATAGAACCATCCATCCACTTCATACTCAATTTCAACCTCCTCTCCAGCCATCAAATTTAACTGCAGGGAAAGAAAAGTCATAACTAATCAGGATATATATTTGCAACCAAACTACCAAAATGATTGACATTTTAAATTGATCGATAAACCAGATGCACCATTAGAGAAAACACACACACACACAATTATCTCAGCATCAAAAAACCAGCATACCTACAAACAATCAAAACTTGGACCTCCAAATCCAAAAGACTACAGGCATACTGCCTATCAGATATGAAATTGTGGATGAAATTTACACTAAATGTAACAGCAATGAATAAGTATACATGCTGAAACTGGAAAGTAAGGCATTCTCACATACTGAGGCTGCAGCTCTGATTTATAAGGCCAAAATAAGAGTGTGAACCTACCTCATCATCTCCACCAGCAGTGAAGTCATAAAGAGCAGTTCCAGTTTGTGTTTTTCCAGAAGAGCTTCGCTCCATGTCTTGGGATCCAAAACTCTGCGATGCAGATCCAGCTAAAGGATTCTGAAATGATTCATACCTTTCCATAGCAGGTGATGTGTATGGTGGAGGCTCCTTTCTAATCTGTAAAAGTCCAATTCATGAGATTTGAAGAATAAGAACCTGAACTCAATTCATGAGATACAAGCATAGATTCATGAGAAACCCCAAACTCTTACTGCAGAACCATAACTCTTATGAAATGATGAGGAACTACCAATGGATTATCACTAAACCTACTTGCCCTCACCTGCTCTAAACATTTTGAGTTGACTGAAAACCAAATTATTTCTCATTCTACATGGCTACAATTTTTCACAACTTTCAAAATCCCAGGTTAAAGCTTTTACCAATCTGTACCCAGTTTACTAACATACAGAGGAAATAAAATTTTTAATCCTTCATAACATGACCATACACATTCACATTTTTTATTGATATAGATAGGGAAAAAAAATCTCGCTATATTTCTGCCCGAGAGAGGAAGGTTAGGCTACCTCCAAAAGGGAAGTTCATCTGACTATTTTCTCCATAAAAAGCCAACACTCAGAAATTTTAGGCAAGTGAGTACCCTGATATATATAGAATGCCATATAATATATATATATATATATGTATGTATAAAAGCTTTTCTAGACTCTTATATAGTTCCTGTTACCAAACTATACATGTGATGATAATCAACCACTACTATGAGTCAAATCTTCTAAAGATTGCTAAAACCAAGTTGAAACTATAAAGTTGGTGAATGAACAACTAAGAGGAGAGATATAAACTTAAGGAAATCTAGTTCATGAGTTAATACCGAAGTTTGGGAAGACCCATAGGTGGATGGCTTTGAACTGAACAAGGAAGGGTAGTTCATTCCACCAAAGTGGGATGATATCGAAGTTTCAACTGATCCAGTTGAATCTGGGGAAGATGATCCATAGGACCTTGCATCATCCTCCTGCAATAAAAAGGACACAATTACTATTAGTAAATAAGTTTCTTCCGATATGTGTTACCACCCAAATCACAAGGTGGTGCATGCTATAAAATGACAAACGCCCCATACCTCCAATTCTGAAGACTCTAAAAGTGTTTTTGCCCACATATCATCATAAGTAACTGAAGGTCTAGAGATGACATTCTCCTCATCAACATCTGGAGCATCAGTACCAGCACCGGCAAGAAACTCGTTGACCTACCAAGAAGCAAAGATGACAAGATACTTTACTCAAAAACATTATCCAAAAGTAGCTCATAAGAAAAAGTAATATTATACTTGAGAACATGATAAAGCATAACTAATTGTAAGATTCAACTTCCATTAGAATCAATCTATGAAAAATTGAACATGCAGCCCAGAAGTTAACCTTACAGTGAATTACACCTTAGCAAACATACCATTTCACTGTAAGGATTTAAACTAGAAAAGATACAGTCTTGGTACTCAAATTTTTGACAAAGTATCCCCACGGAAGAGATAAACAGAAGACACTCGAGTCCACGTTACTTTCAGCAAGTATACTGTTTCAAGGCAATTCTCTCACTAAGTTACAATGAATTCCATGTTTAACAAAGCCAGCATCTCTCCAAATAGGTAAATGATCTTCAGACAAGTCAACAATGTTCTCTCAGCAAAAGCAGCCAAAAAATTTTAAAAGATAATTAGAATGAGGAAACAGCAACACGTGTAAACAACAACACAAGTTTAAGGTGGGTGAAAAAGGTTTCAACTATGAAACCAATGTCAAATGATAGGGAAGAGAAATAAAGATCCTATGAAAATTCACAGTCCTTTGCAGTAGAGTCCATTGTTACAGCTTTGATCAGTTTTGAGGGGGCATGTATACATATCAAAGCATATTTGCAAATCCCCATTGCTGATGAAGTTGATGTTTGATTCATCAAAGATGTTGGATGATATTGTCATCCAAACATTCAAGTAGAAAAGATGATCTCAAGGTGGTTAAGACCTAATTAATGCATCTTGTAAAGCTTGAAAGGAACAATATCATATCCGTCTTGGTTGCCTCATTTTGGAAGTAACATGCTCATACAACTTTCTACCATAAGAATGCTAATCCAAGTCCTTAGATAAGGAACTTTGTGACCTTTTCTATTGATATCAATAATCGATGATCAAAAAATTGAAGGTCCAACAAGCATTGTGCCCATAAAAACTTTCGTGAAGTTTCCTATAATCTGCTTCTGATGTATTAGGTTGTGTAGAAGATTAAATAGTACATTATCAAGTGTGGCGATCTTCCCTCAATATTTGGTTTGGTGCTCATGGACAGCAGAATGACTAGACCTTTAAAGACCTGAAGCAATCACGGGTTGATCCTAAAGCTGCTCTTATACATCTCTTACATGCATGAATTGTAGGTCACAACCTCATCTGTCATTTTGAAAATTTACTGATTACTTACATCTTTGGTTTTTCTATGAGATGGTTCTTTCTGTATTCTCTGGTTGTTAATGATTTAATAACTATTGAATCAAACATTATAAATAACAATTCTAAAGTGAAAAAAGTTAAATGATTTTCACCATTGTATAAGGAAAGTCTTACCCTGCTCATTGCAGGTGCATTGTTTCCCAACAAGCCATCATCACCAAGGTTGGCAGCCCATGCATTTACCAGGTCATCATCAAGTGCATCAGGCTCAGCAGGGGCCGGTTTAGATTCATAAATAAGGTCAGAAATCCCAGTGGCAACTGCTGGATCACTCAAACCAGTTGACGCACTTATGTTATGCCGTGTACGATAGATGTCAATAAGTTTTGCACTGTTGTTAAATTTCAGAAGAGAAAAGAATCAAAAAGAGAATTATAAAATTACAAATAAATAAATAAGCATCATGTAGAAAGCTCTCTGCGCAACACAATATAAATGATGTTATCTCAGAGACTTCAAACTCAAGTTTCTTATCCAGTTAGCTTTGCATCAAAGGCTTCAAAACAGAAAACAGTCAGAGAAATCACCTTGCCAATGACTGATATCCTCAAAGCATACAATGTAAAAGATTAAAGAGTCCAGTTCTATGGATATATGGTATAATGTAGAATGTCTTTGTAACCAACTTACTATCTAATTAAGTAAACAAGTATAAATGGGTTTCATTGGCACCCAGCTCATGGGAGAATTTTCACCTAACATAGAGAGGTTTGAAAAGGGAAAGAACTTCAAAAAAGCCTAGGTGGGACGGACATACCACATCATCCATACACCCATTAGTTCTTGCCACATGCATTCATTTTACAAGAAACCAATCATGATAGTGATTATAATAACAAGACAATTTAATTTTTATCACATTTATTGAATGGTCCAATTGAGATCATCCCACCTAAGACTTTCTCCAACATCAACAGTGGTTCCATGGACTCTTGGTTCCTGTTTTTGCATATATGCTTCCCTTGCTAATTTTTATGTGTTTGTCTTTTAGGCTTAATTCCTCCCTTCTATTATTTCTTCCTTTTTCTTCTTTTTCATTTTCTGTGCATTGTACTTCTAGACCTCCATGTACTTCGTGTACACCCTTACAAGTTCCTATTTCAGTGAACAAGAAGTGTCAAAAAATTGTTTATACATAGAAATCAACAGAGTGAAAAGGTCTAAACTGATTTGCGCATCAACACCATAAAAAGCATGAAACTTACAATACTACGAACCCCGCAACTTCCCTTGGAGACTTTAATCAGTGCAGGAAAAAAGCAGACACATCAGCTAAAAGCATGAATGCAACCCAATCTCCATAATTAAAGGCTTAGTTAAAATACTACAATAGCACCCTGAATACTTTGAGTAGAATGAAATTTAGACACGGGGAAGTAGATATGCTTGAACCAGGATATACCAAATAAGTACAATCAAATACAACATTGTATGATTTGAAACCTAGTCTCATGCATAAAATGAAATTTAGTGACTATCTAAATGACAAATATGAAATCCCTCAACTTGGACAGACATATCAGAAAAAGGCTGCTAGCAAATCCATGATGCCTCGAATATAGCACAATAATGGAATTTCATGTCATTTTATATAACTCCCTGCTTGCAGAAGGATCAATTATGCTCACTGACCTATGTAAATGAAACAGAAAAAAAAATATTTCCACAATCTAAAGAAAAAACAATACTCAAATGAATATTGTACCTGACTTGCCCCAAAGGAAGATACTTTGCTCTTGGCACATAACAGAACAGAGAAACAAGATCTAATAACCTCTCATGAGTTTCATAGAGTTTCTTAAGTTCTTCATCTGTCCATTCTTTTTTTGCATTATCATGATTGCGTATATCCCTAAAATTCAACTCAGAAAATTTAATGGCATCCACAAAGTGAAAAACAGATTAAAAGACAGTGACAAAAACCTAGCATGTCATACTTGATCAGTTCATCTTGTCTTCTATACATTTCATCAAGAACCTTTATCATGGGACTTATCAAGAATCCAAGGCCTGTACCACTGGCTCCTTGATCTTCCCCATTGCTGATATGCATCTCGGACAATTGCGATTGCACACCACCCTGAGCCAAAGCATGTAAGAATTCATAGATCTGTAACCGAAAAGGCTCACCAGACCTGATTGCCATGGTTGTAAGAGCTTGAACAGCAACAATGCGAACCTGGAGTTTCCATGCAGCACACATCCAATAAGTGGAACAGTTCAAGCAACAATACATGATATATCTTTTATGACAAATATACCATAACAACCAATCAGGACTTATCTGGCTTGTGCAATTCATATTTATCAAACCTAAACAGGTGATCATGCACTGGATAGCACAAGCAGTTAATAAAGGACACACCACAAAAGTGTGAGCATAAACTGATAAAGCTTGGTCAATCAAGGTAGAGAAGACCATGGTTCTGGCAACCATTATTGCCAACCACTATCAGGCAATCATTATATAAATTATATCAACCACACTGGCAGGTTTGGGTGGGATCCTAGAATGGATAACTCAAACCACACAGGCAGAAAAATACGTCACAACAGAATGACTGCCATGTGGAAAATTATACCTCCCAGCTGCCACTAAAAGCACATCTCTGAAGCCGAGTCAATGCACCGGCAAGAGTAGGGTTGCGAGAACTAGCAGCAGTAACCATTTTATCTGCATCTAACAACATCAATGCAGTGCCAGGAGGAGTTGCAGATTCCCAAGCATATTCAGAAGCAGCATAATTTGCATTTTCTCCCAGGAACCAAACCTGCAAGTTTATTAGTTCAGAGATTAATTCATGCTGTCTTTTGGATAAATAGTAATTGAAGCACATCAATCTCATCTAGCAAGGAGATTTAATATTCTCTCGGTTTCTGGGTTAGCAACCATTTTCTGTGTATTTATGACCTGTTTTCTCTTTTGGTGATATAGGCTGGATTGCCATTTGTATGGATTTTTTTTATATCTCAAAGACAAGGCCTTTATTGTGTGTATTGCTAGTTCACCTTGCACTTTTTATCCTTGTTTGCATTATTTTTCAGCTTCTTATTTGAGAGGTGAATCACACAGTTAACTGATATACATATATAAATTTGTATACAGAGATGCTTACTGCAGCTTGGACTAATCGCTGTAATGCAAGAGCCGATTTTGGATCAGATGCAGATACCCTATCTACTGATAAAGGTCCAAACATTGACCCAGGCTGCGGCGGTGGTAGGTCAAGCACTATAGTGACTGCTTCCAAAGCTGTGTGTTTTCCATCAGGACCAGCACCAACAAGGCATGTCTGTAATTCGGGGAAAAAAACATTCAATCAATCACTTATATCAGAAGGGAAATGCATGCTTGCACAATATCCACTGACACTTAAAACTATAAGAGATCAAACAATAAAACGTTTGCTTAATAAAAATACATATGCTAGCTTTGCAACTTTCACACAAGCTCTACGTAAGTAGGGGATAAATATATGGCAAAGAAAAATTTGACAGTGAAAAAGGCATGAGATAAGCTATATGTAAAAGAAGCATCACAAGAATAAAGTGCAATAAAACTTCAAAGCAATGGCAAAATATATATATATATATATTAGAGTTGATAAGCAAATGAAAACATACCTTCCATAGTAGTTGTAACACATCAGCATCAATCTTCCCGGGTACTTTAGTGGCAAAGATCCTGGCAATTTCAAGAAGAGTGACAGCCATATCTGGAGTTGCCTGACAAACCAATGAGATAAATAATAAGTAAATTATCTTCACCCAAGGAATGGTTTAAATATCCTTTCAAAAGTTTGAAACCATCAGTTTTTTTCCTTTGAATAACTAAATTTTACTAGATTAATACAATGATATTTGGTAAGAAAATAAGTCAGCTATTATTGTTTCTACTGTCATCTTGATCAAAATTTATCACATATTGACAGTGTCCAGGGCCTCTAAACTTGATCCTGAAGCAGAATAAGACCAAGTAGGGCAGTGATAGTGTTACCTATCCCACCTTCCCCCTTCAAAAGACACACCTAGAACATCTTAGGCTTGACAGACAAACAGAATGTTTTCATTTAGTGAATGCTAATTCTACACTCTAGTATCAAAATTGCACACAGCAAAGTCAATGCATGAAGAATAATAAAGAATATTAGTAAGGCCAGAAGTGTCTAGCTCACAAGGCCCTGTGGATATCTAAAATGTTATGTTCCCTATAAGTTGGGAACCATAAGCTTGAAAATGCCAAAATGCCATGAATACTATCAATTTTGCCCCATTAAAGGTTCCAATGTTAGCTGCTTAATTGGAATATTGATCAATCACGTCAAAAAGTACATTTATTAACTGTGTTGAAGTTATATATAAATAACAATAAGCAAAGCTGGTTATCTGGTAAACAACACAGATTAACTCCAAGAAGTCAAAAACTTGTGACGAACACTTAAATAACCACAAATAGCGTGATAAAGCTTCGCTGAGCCAAGATAAGTTGCAGTTGATAATTCATGACAAATAAACATGGCATCAGCTTCGTTAATTAAGTGCCTGTATCATAAATTCTCTTAGATGACATTTAGGCTTTGCTTGGGATTAAGGTGTGGTGGCCTTCAAACTACAGCTGTTGTGGGATGAAATCACTGAACGTCAAAAATTACTAGAGAAGTGAGTGGTCTCTGCTACAAAATAGTGTGTGTTACCAAATGTGCTTTCAAATCGTATCAGAAGCACAACAGTCCCAATTAAAAAGCCTTGGCCCGAAGACCAGAAACCAACTTTAGAGCATGAAAAGTAAAATAAAAAGCCGATACTGTACCACGAATTAAAAGGAGATTGAAGTGCTGAAGCTAGATAGACAGACAATACGTATGATTTAATGTCCAATACTTACTTTGAAACGAGCATGCAAAGTGAGCAAAATATCATTCAACAGTGATGCTGGCCAGGCTGGATCAGAAAGCTCCGATGCAATAATAGATCCTAGCTCATCAAACGATTCATAGGGACTTTGCATCCATATCAATGCCTTCATTACCATTGCTCGAACATAAACACACTCACATGCTACAGTAGTTCGCACCACCTCCATCAATGAAGCTAATAAACCTGGAATGGTATCCTTGCCATCTGTTCCATTGGATATAGAGGCAGTTCTTCGTATACCTAGTTGTGGGGAAAAAAAATCCAAGACAAATTAAAATGATCTGCCTTGTAGACACTGTATTCTCTTTACTGTATATTAGGCTACTGATATGATAATCAATAACCAACACCCCTCATGTTATCCAGAACCCATCAAATATAAAATTATCTAAAGGAAATAAACTTGAAAAGTTGGAATCTAAAATAAAGGCATCTTGTATGACTGCACACAAGCATCCGTTCATGTGTGCATATTTATAGGTACAAGCAGCCATGTGTATATGTATGCATTGGGCATGTGCATTTATGCACTTTTAACTAGGCTACAGATATAAAGAAAGAATCCCACAAGCAAGAATTTAGCAATTTACTAAACACACAATTGCTACTTTTATTTCTTATGATACCAGAAACAAATTCCACACAGATTAGATTATCATATAACAAAATATGCAATTCCTTATACGCAAGATGTTGAGGCAGAGTACCCAAATCTACAATCTGGTTATGCAAGTATTTGACAGAAAACATAAAGAAGCAGAAAAATCTCCACTGGAAATATCTGCTTTAATTCTACAAATTACCATATCGTCTACATGAAACATTAAATGCTCTATAACCCAAAATGCTTTGTTACACACGGTTTTTGGAAGTTCAAGGAATCATGGACGAATTGTACAATCAAGTCATATATTTTTAACTTAATCTCAATCCATAAAAAGTAGTCATAGATTTTAAAAATTAGTTGCAAAAATACAAAAAATCATAAAACTAATGCAAAATCAAAAATACCAAATTAATTTAGTTAAATGGGAGTAGTGAATGAGCCCACTTGGTATATATGGAGTAATAAACAATTTTCCACAGTTAAGTAGTGTTTTTTTTTATAAGAAACTAAAAATGCACAGAAGAGAAAGAATTATAATGGGAGTCGGGAATCCACTAGGCATCCGAAAGAACTTCCTAAAGTGGGGAACCCAAAAACTATGTAGTTGAAACCACAGGGGAACCCAACTTCAGGCAATGAAGTGGGGCTAACAAGTACAAAGCAACCTGTGTCATATTATAAATCATGATTGAAGCAACTATACTACCATGTAAAATCATTTACAACTTCTTGAAAAGAAAACTCTTAAATATTATAAGAAAGATTTCATTGAATATATGGAACAGCACAAGCAAAAGAAAAGATAGAAGACCTTCAGAGTGCGCAGTTTCGTTAATATCTGAATTAAGTGATTCTACAGTCTCAGAATATGTATTAAGATGGGCTCCTTCATCAATATCCTGTAAGCCTAAAGCAAATGCTGCAGCTCGGCTTTTTCCCATCTCCTGCACAACTCTAGCAGCTTCATGAAGTACTGGCCTAGAGAAACTACGAAAAGAACTCTCCAACCTGAACAAAAGTAGGAAAAGAAAATCACGTAAAGAACTCAAAATATGAACAAGAGTCATTTGACCCACTTTAAACCACAGGCACCATTTAAGCAGTCTTCCACCAATGAGAATCCACCATGTCTAACCTCATCAACATAGATTAAATGGATTCTCCTGCTTAAACAATTAGGACAAGGAAAATACAGGAAGGAACATAATCAACCTTCGCATTACAAGTTTAATTAGAGGTTGTGGGCGCCTTGTCTTTAGAGATTTGTCTTTGGAAGCCTTTGGTGGAAGTGTCTCATTTAATTCTGCCTTTAATGATACAGATGGTGGTTCTGGCAACTTGAGGATTTCCCTGGTCAAACGGTACCACCCAGCAGCCCGTTCTTCAGTCCTACAGCACACAAATGTAAGGATAATTGCATTCTTGCCATTAAGAATGAAGGGAGGGTAAATAGAATAACCATATGCCTATAAATTAGAAGCATGATGTACTAAGTAGGAGGAGAAAGAAAAGATAGAGAAGAGAGGGAAGAGAAGAAATTAGGGTTCAGGAAAAAAATGAAGGCCTCAAAGATAAATATAAATAAAACCAAGTTCCCTCATATTTTACACAAGTTTTACACCATTGAATTAATTTATTTTGAATTCTGATTTGCATCTTACTTGTGCATTGTTATGATGCATTAACTACACATTAGATTTAGTCTCAACAGTCAAAAGCACATTGATGCAACAACCCAAAAACAATGTAATAATTCATATGAAGAATATGGTGCCACGGATCATGCCCATCTAATCTCATCAAGCTTTCTTACAAAAACTAAGGCATATGTAACAAAAGCGTAATCCTAAAATGATCACCTAAAACATTATCTCCTAAAATAGTTCAAATCCAAACTTATAAATCCCTTAGTATTCTTCCTGCTCAACCTCATGAAAGGTGTAAACTGAAACTTGAATAAAAGCATAAGAAAAATATATAGGAATAAAGACACACCGCTCTGCACTATCAGTTCTTCCCAATACACAAAAGATTGCCTCAAAACATACTCTTTCACTGGGATCCAGCAGCAGTTGATAGAGTATTGAGTTGAACTGGGATTTAATGTCAGGCCTCTCTACACCAAATTTCCAAAAGGCCAATTACATCATACATTCAAGGAAAAAAAACCTCTTATCTTCCCAAAAAAAATATTCAAACAGATTTACCATCGAGTGCCCGAGCTTTAGCTACTGTATGGCACAACCTGGCCAGTGACACTCTAGCAAGGACATCATGCAAGTGAAGAACATCCTGTAAAGCCCCTGATTATATAACCACCAAAAATCACAATAGCAGCAACCAAAAATTCAGCACTGTGGTAAAAAGCAAAGCATATGCATAATGCAACATAATTTTTTGCTATCCTAGAAGAATAAAGCTAATGAAAACAGGAACAAGACAAAAAAATATAGCTAAAACAATTTCTACCATTCTCATGGACCACAAAAGAGAATCAATTTAGCATCAGAAGTCATTTTACAACTAGTCCCCAGGTTTGATGAGAATAAAACTAGCATAAATCTCAGAAACTTAAAAGATCAAAGAGTTGAACTGTTCAGGCTACCACATATTATTGGTTAGATGAAAAATGAGGCTGTAAAAGGATATTATGTTGAAAAAAAATTGACTACTTGGATCTAGTGTTTATCTTGGAAGAACAATATCTTTCTCTTTTCATGTATGTAGATACGTATGTTATCTAGGTATGCATGCATACAAGCATGTATCTATGCACCTACACATGAATGCACGCATGAATTTATGCATGTAATGTGTGAATGTCCACAACGTATGCAGTAGAAAATGCATATTATTCCAAACTCTTTTACTTGCCAAAGCTATTAAGAGAAAATTTCTGCACAGAACAAAGATTAGGTAGAATACCTCCAGGGAGAACATGCTTTCCTGCAAGAAGATTATAAAGGTATAGTGTTAGACACATTTAAAAAAAAACACAATCCCAGTTCATGACAACAAAAAGAGTCAATATTTATACATGCCAGTAAATGCCATGGGAATTAGGAAGACAATAAAAAATAATCACATCACCTAACGCCATAGCAACAGAATAAGGATCCTTTGAGGCCAATTCAGAGAGGATTTCTAAAGCATGCCTCACAGCAACAGGATCAGCAAATGAAACACTGCAGTGAAAAACCAACTTGTCTTAAACAAGGAAAATATAATATTTAAGGAAAAAATGAAATTAAAGATACATAACTAAGCATAAAAAATCACAAATTGACATCAGCATATAAAGGATAATCAACAGAAAACACCACCAAGAAAAAAATCGACAAGGTAACCAAATATAACACTCAAAAAGAGAGACACACAGACGTATACAATTTTCAAATTTCAAAATTACATAAGTTAACAAAATATGTCAATGGAAACTACAGAAAAAATGCAAACCATGCGCACATTTCAAACTCAATAGTACACAAGGCCACGAAATGTACAGAACTAGTATCCCAATATTGACAAGAATAGAATTGCAATCAGAGAGGCTTCACAACAAAGTGGAATGGAGGCCCAACCATAATATAAAGGTGATTAAAATAAATAACGAGAAAAAAACTAAATTTTATAATCAAAGCAAAATTTCAAGGGGCATACAATCTTCAACAGTGGGTATAGAGAAACTAAATCAGCAAAAGATAATTGTTTTTACTTCATTTTGCATAATTGGCAAATGTCTGTAAACTAGTTGGTAGAGTTGAATGTGTCTTTATTGTGGGGGTCATGGTTTTTATCACCGATGCCCAGTGTGACACGCATCTATAAATCATTTGCAGTGAAGGCAAAGCAGAAAAGTTGAAAAATAAGAAAGAGTTAAAAATAGGATTTTTACTAGAGTAGTGTAACAGGTTTCTATATATCATTTGAAGGGAAACATAGCAGAAAATTTCAAGAAAAATGAACAAAATATATCCCTGCCTGTCTTCTATCCATATTTACATACACGAACATCTCACTACTCACCATCTCTCACATGTACACTATATGCAAACAGTATAGTGAAACTGACAAAGATAAAGCACCAATACAAAAAAGAATTTTGACAGTTAAGACCAGAGCATAGAGAAACTAACCCCTGCATGGCACGATGCAGAAAAGCAGGATTTCCTGGATCCGGAGGAAGTCTCCTCAAAGCACTTAAAGCAGCATATTGCAAGTTACTCCGTATGATAGACTAATAATTAACAACCAAATATCCAAACCAAGTAAGAATGCAACAGTTTGTACACAGAAATAATAACCCAAAAAAAAACACAAAGTGGCCTTGTTATATGAACTAATTAGCAGTCAAATCAAAACGAAGGCACATGAATGCAATAATTAAGTCTGTCAAAGTAACAAAAATGCATGACATGAAAATACGAAAACAGTTGTGATTTTTTTTCTTAGAGTGAGCCAACATTAGAGAGCTTCCCCTCAGATTTTCAAGTTAGCAGTATTTTTCCACCCAAAAGTAAAAATTCTTGCAATAATAAACAATCTTTTATTGATAAGAAACAAATATTATTAGTACTATGAAAAGAGGACAAAAGAAAGACAGGTCCACCACCAGATTACCAAAAGATCTTTTAGACAGAAATTACAGTACGATCTTTTCAAAACATCATCCCAATTCTCAGAGTTAAAAATAAAGAAGAGTGCTGGAATTTTTTAGTAGCTGAAGGCCACAAAGATGGCAATAATAAAACATTATATTTACAAACTAACTGGCAATTTATTTTTTAAAAAAATCAGCATGCTAAAAGTGCAATTATTCATGGAACCAAACAATCCCCACAAGAAAGTAATAATACAGCAAAACCATAAGAGGATTGATATTTTTACACTACTGCAATACTAATTTACAAAAGTACAGTATAAAGTTGTTATGCTTACCTCTTTATCGCCACCTTTGTTTCCAAACATGCCCTTCTTACGTTTTTGGGGGACATCAGCAACCTGAAAATGAAAACACACTTTTAGAACACTAACCTTTGAGGTTTGACCAAATAAGGGGCAGACCAAGTTGAATTGTTTTTGGGAAAAAACCTCCCATTATTAACGGCTATCCATTTAATTTAATGAACAAGTATTAGTAATGTAGTTTCATATAAATAATAAATTATCAAACAAAAAAGAAAAAAAGTAAGTTATGAGAAAGTTTATTGACAAGAATAAAGAGTTAAACTAATCATTCCCTAACTAAACAGACAACGAGGCAAAAGCATATAATTTGTCTCTGGTAATTTTATAGTTGTTATAATATATATGAGAGAACCTATTGATGAAGTATTTGGCAGCTAAGATAAGTTTAGGCAGATCAAATGCAGAACTGCAGTAATCTCAGTCAGCTTTTAGATTATCTTTTTCAATAAGAGTTGAGTTACAGAAACATCAAAATTGAAATTGTTAAAGTTGGTTCCTATAAAACTCAGCATTTTTTCTTACATTTGGTTTTCGGTTTCTACCAACAGCTTAAGATGCTGATTTTAGAAGAAAATTATCCAGGCTCAAAACCAGATTTGTACAATAAGGTCCAAGCTTTATATTATATATACATACAGGTCTCTCTCACACACACTGTGTGTGTGTGTGTGTGTGTGTGTGAGTGAGAGAGAGAGAGAGAGAGAGAGAGAGAGAGAGAGAGTTTAAGCTGAACATAATAGGCCAACCCAAACTACATTGAATTGGGTTAGTTTTGACCTTAAATTTGCATCATATTGTGTAATGGTTTATAACAGAAGCTACAACATAGTGTATTGTATTGATTAGTAGAGGGACCAAACCCTGAATCAACCCCTGCTTACCCATAGATGAAATTACCTATTTCCTTGGTACCTTCACTTTCAATTTTTTGGAATAGTGTAAACCCAAAGCAGCTTCTAGTAAACACTAAATATTGATCCCAAAACTCTCCGAGCCCAAATCCTAATAAGTTTCAAACTAAATCCTACTGGACAGAGATCTATGAGAAGATATAGTTCTGAAACATAAACATCCTATGCCAGTATGATAGAGCCAATCTGTTTATCTTTGGTTGACAATCCAAAATCAGTGAGCTTCTGGGATTCAGTGGTGCAAAACATGGAGAAAAGGCTAGGAAGATGGAAAATGGCATTTTTATTGTGTGGGGGCAGTCTTACCCTTATCCAATTTCTCCTATCTTCATTTAAAATCCCTGGCAAGGTAGCCAAAAGGATACATAAACTGAATCAAAATACTTTTGGGAAAGCTTTGGAGAAGGAAATTGTATGCCTTTAGAGGAAACTGTCACTAGATCTGGAGAGAAACAAGGTTTGAGAATTGGTAACGTGGAAATCAAAACAATGCCAATGGCAATGGATATCCCATTGAGCAAAACTCTTCACCTTATGCTGTCATAAAGAGTAAATATGCTATCCAAGGCAACAATTGAGCTCTAAGGTGATCACTAATGAGTCAAACCTTACCCCTTGGAATTCCATTTCTTTGGGTACCCTTCCTTTCTTGTTCATAGAGGATTGCTGGTAGGAAATGGTGAGAAGATTCAGTTTGAAGAGGACATTTGGGATGTTCCTTTTCTGCTAGCTATTTTCTAGACTTTACGGACTGACTGAGAATCACAAGGTACCTATCAAATCTAAATTGAATTTCAGGCCATCCCCTTTAGTTTGGAATTGGAATTTCTACTTCTTAGCCTTTCTTTGGGCCTTAGTTTCGAGAAAATTTCAATCTACTTTGTTTTTCTTCATTCATTTAAATGAAAATGAGGTTCTAGCTTGATTTTAATAGTTTGAGAAAGGCTCAAGCTTTGATACAGCTTTTGAAATTGTTTGGTCCTTATAAGCCAGATAGATTTTTATTGGAGATGTTCTTCTGCTATTTGTAAATCCTTTGAGTGTATTGGAGTTAGATGACAGCATGTTCACTTTTTGTAAATTTTCTTTTTACTAGTATAATCTTATTTTTTCTTTTATCAAAACATACATATATCCTACAGCTGATTGACGAGCAAGACAATGTCACATTCATATCAGAGTTAAAATCAGTGAACTTTTCAATTCCACTGATTCTCATATGCATCATAAACCAACTTAAAAAACTATGTTACTGTTTGCAAGCAATATACTAGAAACAATCTTTCTTTGGAGTCCAAACATCATTTTCTGGTAAGCAAGGATGCAATGAAAACAATAAAGCATTCCATCAATTATAATTGAAACAACATAAAATAGAACAAACCTTATCAAGAATGCCGAACACAATTTCATACAGTTTGGACAAAATTTCAGTGTTGCTTGAAGGAGCAGAAGTGAGAGCCTTTAAAGCTTGCATTCTCCTTGCATGAACTTCAAAAATAACAGACAAACATTGTCAAGCCCCATCTCTGACTACGTTAAATGACACTTATTCAGATGTTAGAAATAAAAATTGTGACTACAAATACAAAATCACATCTTCATTGCATCACATACATACTGTTGACTGCATGCACTATTGGTGCATCAATCAAGATACATCACAACAAAACAGCAGATAGATCCAAAATAAAATTCTGGAGAAAAATATTTGAAGACAGCACAAGAACACCCAACAATTTCTGATGACAACCTAGACCATTTGTTAACATTTTAAATTAAAAGATAAATATGACGTGACAACCATAAACAAAAGATAACATATTTTGACAACTATGGCAAAAAGATAAAATGTTATGATAGCTTAGACTCCGTTTTCATCCATATATTTCCCTGTAAATGGTGATTTAAGTAATGAAAAATCAAAGACACAGTAGAATTGCCAAACTAGATCAGTAGTGTAACAGGATTACAATACAAGGGAATGCTCTACAGCACAGATTTCAAATATAATTCATAGTTTGCTGAATTTTCATTAATTTTAACAAACAAAATAAAATACCCAGTCAGCTGTCAAAAGCTGCAGAATACTGACCAAGTTTCGAACACTTCAAGATATAAATGAATTGATAATGAATCTGATAAATATAAAAAATTTTAAGAATAGCTGCAGAACAGTAATAACTGCCAAAAGTTCCACAAATAAAAGGAAATTTGCACACAAACATGATACTAATCGCTCCAAATTAATGTTTGAAATATTTTATCACCCATTCTAGCTCTGAGATTGGTCCAAAAATGGTGAGTTACATGATGCTAAATAAAAATGAATGACAGTATACAGCATATAGAAGTAAGTAAAAAAATTTGTACAAGTCAAACAATCAAATTATAAGATTCAAATATCATGTAAAACTAAAAACCACTTTACATTCAACATCGTCATTTGAAGCTTCTGCAGTAAGTTGATTTACTATTCGCGGCACAACATCAGCTCTAGTAATCCCTCCAAGAGCATCTATGTCAGCAAGAGCATCCCAGTTTGGAGTGGGGATCCCACCACCAGGACTTAATCCTTGCGCACCAGTATCCGATAAAATTCTAGCCAAGTAATAATAGACATAACGTAGGACACTTCTATCTTCACACTGCTGATCAAGCTGTAGAATTCATTGAAAAAATTACATCAGTGGCTATTCATTTATTCCACAACAAATTGGTTTCTCAAGTCCCATTTCAAATCTAAGTTCCTCAATGAAGGCTAAATATACTCTGCAGCATTAAAACAAGAGCTGAAAGCATAATCCTGGGCAGATCTTTACCCAATCCAGGTCTCCCATTAACCTCGCCTAGTATCCTTGGAGAAACTTATTGATCGTGAGCTTCTCAAGCTATCAAATCTCTAACCCTAATATTAACAAAATTCCAAGAAGTAGCACAAGTAGGGAGTGAACATCTACTTTTCTATCTCCAAGCTTAACAACTCCCAGTTTGAGTGCCAGTGTGCCACATGAGAATCCCATAACTGCTCATTGTCTCTGGCATAGTTTGATGTGAAATTAGAAGCCCAATGACACACCTACAGAGGATATTAAAAGAAGTTTGTTGACTCCTAAAGAAGTATCCATGAGTCGGACTAAGCAGAGGCAGATGTGAGCTTAGACAGTAGAGAATAATATAACAGATAAAAATTGAAAAGCCAATTTAAACATTAAAAACACGTGATTTTTACTGGACAGAAAATTTTGAGAGAAACCATGCACGTTCAGAAATCCAATTTTCTAGCTCACAGTTAACAAAACAAGCCACCTTACATGGCATATGGCATACTCTGGCATTCCACTAATCTATAAAACTTCTAAGCAAGATTATGTAACCTCCAACCCAAGCAAAACTGAAATTCATTTTTATAAATTTCATCTAGGGTCCCAAAAGTGTTCAGAAGAAAATATTAGTTATAGAGGCACTGAAACATACCATGAGAAGTGAGGGTGCCAATGAAGGATCAACAGAATTATACACAGCCAGCTTAGGAAACACATGGTGTACCAATTGCTTCTGAGAATTTTTCTGTTCATAAAATTCAAAGTGTGCTATTAAAACACACAAATTAAGAAGTAAACCAAGTTTTAAAAGAGGAGAAAAAAAAAGGACAATGCTCACCTGATCAGACGTAGCAGCTAATTCATGAATACTCCTCGCAAGTTGAGCATATGAAACCGGCTGTAATACAATAGACAATCAGCATTTAGCAATTAATTAAAAAATGAAAATGTAAGCTTTGCTAGGACCTTCTTCCTCTGCTTTTGCTTCTGAGGCATGATATTGCCACGAACAGGATTTAACACGGCCTTGGCAGCAGAAACGGTATCGTTTTGGATCTGCATGAGTGCTGCTCTCTTCGACTTCTTTTCTCCCAATGTAGTCTTCGTCGAAACCCCTCCGCCCACGTACGCCGATGGAATCGACGTTGGAGGAGGAGCTGACGAGGACGTCGATCCAGACAACGCCGTAGCAGTTGATGAAGCGGTCGAGGGGTCCGCCGTTATCAGATCCATTAACGTCGTCCCCGAAGAGTCCTGTGATCAAACAAAAAGTAAAATTGAGTGACCGCAATTGGATTGATGAAAGAACATAACGGGATCTGCGAGGGAACGAATTTTGAGGGAATAACAAGTTAATTAATTAGTTAGTTAAATGAATTACCACCATGATTATGGCAGGTTGGTGGTGTTGATTTGAGAGAACAACTACTTGGTTTGTTTGTTGTATGTGTACAGATGACTGTTTTCGAAGTTGAAATTTGTTGTTTTAAACGAAGCCATTTTCAGAACTCAAAAATTGCAGTTCACTCTGCACTTCGAGCAACAACGGATAGATCCCTTATCTGTAAATAAATAATAAATAAGAACATAATTCAAATTTCTCTGAGGAACAAGTTCCTGACTCAACTTTAATTTCTATTTCCTTAAAAACACAAGTCTTACTGGTGATAATCTTTTACACAATTCTTCAATTTAATACAAAATTTATAAATTTAGTTTACTTTAAAATAATTTATTATTAAAATAATATCATAAAATTAATAATATATCAAATTCAAATTTAAAATTTTTAATAAATAAATTTATTTATTATGTTATAATTATTCGAAATAATTTTTTACGTATTAATTTATTTATAATTTAATTAAATAATTTTATCATTTTCAAATTTTAAAAATTGTAGTTAAATGCATGTTTAAGATCTTAGATTTGATCAAGCTGTTGCTTGCATGAAAATTTATTTATGCAACCCTAAATTATGAAGAAGTACGTGTATGTTCGAGAACATAGATCTCTTCAAATCTGTTATGAACAAGTATAACTATACGTATACACAATGCTATTGAAATCAATCATTATAAGTATATACAAATGCTATTGAAATCAATCATTATACGTATATACAAATGCTATTGAAATCAATCATTAATTACCTTCAATTTTTCTTCGAAAAAATGGGAGATGAGAACTCAAATCTGCAAAACGAAACGCTTCAAGAACTGAGAGGTGATAATAGTTCGAATCCAAGACTTGAGGAATGAGAGCAAGAGAGATGATGACTGATTCAAAATCTGTGGTTAATTATAAGAAAAAAAAATTAATATTGAGAAAAATATAGCATAAAGACCGTATTAACCTTTGAAAATAGATCATCACGTTATAGTTTCTATCATTTTTATTTTGTTAAAATAAAAAGATGTTTTTTAAAAATATTATTAAATAATAATTATGAACATAAATTTTTATACTAATTAATTAAAATACAATCATGAATAATAAATATCAAGAACAGATATGATCTTGATATCCAGCGCAGACATTAAGTGCAAAACTGTGATCAACGTCGAGAGTAGTGATTTTGCGCTCGATAGAGAACAGATATGATCTCGACGAGCGCAAAACCGTGCTCGACGTCGAGAGTAGTGGTGCGCTGAATACGAAGCGCACTAGTGACGTTCCATATGAAACGCAGTTTTAAAGCACGCAGATTTAGGTGGATGTCTATCAGTTTTTACTAGTCATGCGTTGAAGTGCTCCATGCATGTCTGAAGTTGTACAAATTGTTCGAGTTGCTCCTATGTGTTTTGTTGGCATAGATACCAAAATACTCGTAGCAGCTTCCTAGTTTCTGTACGTAATGTTTGCTGGGGAAGTCATATGCAGCGCAACTTCAAATGTTAAGGTCTTGTCAAAACAGATGGAAACTGATAATGTTATCTCACCAGTCATGCTGGTGAAGGCATATGCAGGGCAACTTCAAATGTAAAGGTCTTGTCAAAACAGATGGAAATTGATAATGTTATCTCACCAGTCTTGCTGGTGAAGGCATATGCAGGGCAACTTGAAATGTAAAGGTCTTGTCAAAATGGACGGAAATTGATGATGTTATCTCACCAGACTTTTTTATCATAAGACAAGTCATGCAACTGGGGATTGTGATTTCTTTTATTCCTCATTTTAATACAAACGGTGACATTGTTGCACTTTGTCATCTCAAATGAATTTGCTGCGTATAATAAATCAGGATTGAAAGGAGTTTTGCGTCCGCTGGCTCCATTTCCTTTTCCACTACGATAAAAGACATGAGCGTTTCTGTTGTTTTGAGTGACTGATTTGATTGAAATCGAGTGCTGTCATCACAGAAAAATAACTCTTGGATTGAATCTATCCGCTTTTCCTTCCCACAGGAGCTCGAAAGTTATTTGCATTTCCTCTGTTCATTGTATTTTGCAGAACCATCAATCTACTCATCCCATTACCAAATCGTTGAACGAGTTTCTTAAGAAGCACAGTATGTTGCTTATCCGCATTATTGGCCCACTACGTTTCCTTCCCATTCCACATTATCGTCAAAACCAAAAGACAATGTGTAAATATGAATTTCAAATAGGTCCAAGCTAATCATTGCTATAGTATAAGTTTCTATCATAAACAAGGCGTAAGACATGGTGTCGAAAAAACACAGATAATTATAAAAACAAAATAATTTTAAAGTAAAATAAAAAATATTTTTTTAATTTTTATAACAAATATCTTTTCTCATAAAGCTATAAAAAGGTGGATATTAAGTGTTTTTTTTTATATTTTTAATAAAAATTTATTCGTATTTATTTTATATCAAATTCTATATATATATTTTTTATTATTTTTTTAAACTCTTCCATGCCTTTTTTAAAAGGCCCCCATTTCCATGTTTAGGGCTGTTACGAAGAACATACGAATATCCTTTTGCAATGATTAATGGTAATGGCATGTGGTTATACGGTGCGTTTTGAAAATATAAGGTATGATCCCTTTTTCGTTTAACTTGGGGCGAGATTTCATGCATCGAGTCGGAAAATCAAATCAAAGCTTTCAGACTTGCAGTGCAATCAACCCTATCAGATTGCGCCACGTGGTATAAACAAACATTCATGCACAGACACTCGGTGTAAGGAAGTACACTTGAATATATTTTTTTTCTCTCTCTCTCTCTGGGAAAGAGAAAAGGGAAGACTCTTACCGAAGAGTCCAAGACTGGAAACTGAGACCCATTTTTGTTTCCTTGCTTATTTCTTCCTACTCTTTTCCTTTTTGGTCTTCCCTTACTCCAATTGAAAAAGTTACAAATCACTCGATTCGATCTCGTCTTTCAGCTCGTTTAGCTATCGAAGTTGCCGAGTCGAACTCTTTTGCTCGAGGTATGTTTTGGTAAATTCTGCTGATCGTAGCTCTCAATCGCGAGGTTTTTATGGTATTTATCATTTTTAATTATGTTTATTTTTCGCAATTTTGTGATTTTTTTATGAGTTCGGCTTAGATTTAGCTGAAATGTTCTCTTATGGAGTACGAAAAAATTTTGGATATCATGGGATTTGTGATTTCTTAGGGTTGATTTTTTTTTCATGTTTTTACTATTTTTTGGCTCGTTTGATTGGCTCTGGTTTCTTCTGTAATAATGAAGATGTAATAAATTTCGGTTTTTAAGGGTTTTTCTTTTGTCGTTTTAGTGTTTATGTGGATATTACTATATGATTATTTGGTAAATAACCTTATAAGAATTTTCATGATTATTATAACATTTTTTCCCCTAATTTTTAGGGGTTCTTACGTAATTTTGAACTTCAGGGTAAAGGACGTAATTTCAACTTGATCTCATAATAATTTTTATGCTTTCAGATCTTTTTTTCTTTGGTTCTTTTTAATCTTTCAAAATTTTGTTTTGTTTTTGTTTGAACTGTTACTAAATGTTCTTAGATAGCATTTAGGCTCTAAAATTTCATGTTCTTTCATTCACTGATAGACAATTCATCCCTAATTGATGGTTTTTTTTTGGTTCTATAAGGTCTGAATGATTAAGAAATATAAGTGAAATGGATATCAAATAGTGAAAATATCCCTCTTTTGTTAATTTTATTTGGTATGTACAAAATTCGGGCCAAGTTTAGATTATCTAATGTTAAGCCTTATTGTTAATTACTTATCGACGATGTAACAAATATAGTTTCAGGTTAACCATTGATTTGAGTTTGGAAATCCTGATGCTGGAGAATTAAATAGAGTTGAAAGTTTTGCTTATCTTCAGGCTGGAAATGATGGAGAGTGGTTCAAATTTCCCTGCAATAGTAGGTCTAAACAATCATGTTAGCAACTATGATGATTTGCCCCAAGGCTTTTACCATAAGCTCGGGGAGGGAACCAACATGTCAATTGACAGCTTTAGTAGCTTGCAAACAAGCAACAGCGGAGGATCTGTTGCAATGTCTATAGATAACAGCAGTGTTGGATCAAATGAATCCCGTACTCGCATTTTAAACCACCAAGGGTTGCGGCGCCGTGCTAATGACAACTACTCCGTTGCACGTAGTGTTAATCGTCGAGGAAAAGTCACACATGCATTGAGTGATGATGCATTAGCTCGAGCTCTTATGGATAGCAACTATCCCACGGAAGGGCTTGAGAATTTTGATGAATGGACAATTGATTTAAGGAGGCTTAACATGGGAGCACCTTTTGCACAAGGTGCTTTTGGGAAACTCTATAGAGGTACCTACAATGGTGAGGAAGTTGCTATCAAAATCTTGGAGAGGCCAGAAAATAATCCAGAAAAGGCACAGTTGATAGAGCAGCAATTTCAACAGGAAGTAATGATGCTGGCCACTCTAAAACATCCAAACATAGTGAGGTTCATCGGCGGATGCCGGAAGCCCATGGTATGGTGCATCGTGACTGAATATGCAAAGGGAGGTTCAGTTCGGCAGTTTCTAACAAAACGACACAATCGGTCAGTGCCACTGAAATTAGCAATAAAGCAAGCCTTGGATGTTGCAAGGGGAATGGCCTACGTTCATGGGCTTGGGTTGATTCATAGGGATTTGAAATCGGATAATCTATTAATATTTTCTGACAAATCCATAAAAATTGCTGATTTTGGGGTTGCTCGGATTGAGGTGCAGACCGAGGGAATGACTCCAGAGACGGGAACATACCGCTGGATGGCTCCGTAAGATCTTTTGTCTCCTAAGCTGCTAAGAATACTTTTCCTTTTACTTTTCTATATACTTCTGCAATTTTATTTTTGCCACTTACAATATCATCTTGTGATAATACTTTAGAGACTTTTTTGAGTTTCTAACTTTCTTATACTTGATTTTGTTACTTTTCATCATTTTCTGAGGGAAAATCTACAATTTTTGTGCTACTACATATCTTATTTGCTGACGTTTTGAACCATAATATGTTAGATTGACTTGTTAACGGTGTTGCAAATAAGAAAATTCTGTGAAGGAAAAAAGGGAAATGAGTATTATCATCTATGATATATCACGTGTATCCTCAAAACTTAATTATTGTAATTTAATGTCCTTTTAAACTTTGAATTTATGTACACGTTTTACTCTTTGGATTTCGTGCCATTGATTCTGAATAGAGAGATATCTTGTACTATTCTGTGCTCGTGCCAATTTATTGTCTTTTAATTTTTACTTTGTTTCTCCATTTCATAATTTTGGTTAGATCACCTAATTCATGTATAAATGAGTATATATAATTTATAATCAACAGCCTGTATCCTAGAAGTTAACTTCATTAGTAACTTTCTGTATCAGGTCCAATGTCTTGTTGTGTTCTTGATTGCTGCGATGAGTGGTATAACCTGTATTAATTGGAACAAGTTAACTCAATTTAGTAGAGTACAAAAGTTAAGTTCATTACTCTTTAATTTTCTTTTGTATATGGTTGTGCAAGAGAAATGACTGATCTGATTTTGCTCATTTGGGACTTTTAGGCAGATGGTTGAGTTTTGGTTTGTGTGAGGTAAAAGCTGATTTTATAGTGTTTTTATATGCAATACGCTGCAAGATCTGAACCTAGCCGATTATAGTTATATACCATCAACTAATGATAATAAATTAGATATTATGTTAATCCTCTATAAAAATATTTATTATACTAATTTTCTTTTCAACTATGGACATAGAACTGAAGCATTTCTTATGTCATACAGTTTGGTTTGTTTCCTCGTTCAGTTTGGTTTCAGTTTCTCATGAGCCAAGGTTTCAGTTACAAATGTGTCCTAGTTTGTACTATCATTTAGTGAAAAATTTGTCCGTTATATTTTTATCTTAGTTTACACATCTGATATTCTTGCTTTCATGTTTTTAAATATGATTTAAAATGATAAATATCAAATGCAATTTAAGAATATGAATAGTTTATGAAATTTGGTATTAAAGCTGCACAGAAGTAGCACAATGGTTTAGGCCTTCTTTTGTCTAATTGTTTATGTTTTTACTTCCTTCTCCTGTGTGCATCCATTTTCTTCTGACTTATTATTAACTGAATTTGGAGTTTAATCAGGTTTGAAGTGGGTGCAAAATTCTGACGATGATCAAATGATATAGATATTTCAGATTCTTAAGAAAAAAAGATAAATACTATTATTACCATTGCATTTCTTATTTTTCCCCTAAGACATCATGTGTCTTTTTTTCAGGTTAATTGAATTAAATTGAGTAAAAGTTTAAAAAGAAGAAGAACAAGAAGAAATAAAGAAAATCAAAACAAAAGAAATGAGGATGATTGAATCAGAGATATCTCAAATCTTAATGTACTTTACATGAATGTTAATTAACAGTATGATACGTCAATTTTTCTTTTGCTTTGAATTTAACTTTTGGATGTGGGCTGCTAAAGTGTGATAGTTATTATGTCTCTGCAGGGAAATGATCCAGCACAGGCCTTATACTCAGAAAGTAGATGTCTATAGCTTTGGAATTGTTCTTTGGGAACTTGTCACTGGATTGCTGCCATTCCAGAACATGACAGCCGTGCAGGCAGCATTTGCAGTTGTCAACAAGGGTGCACGTCCAATCATTCCTAGTGATTGTTTACATGTTCTTGGTGAGATTATGACTCGGTGCTGGGATGCCAACCCTGATGTCAGGCCACCTTTCACTGAAGTTGTCAAAATGCTCGAGAATGCAGAGACTGAGATAATGACCAATGTCCGCAAGGCTCGTTTCAGGTGTTGTATTACACAGCCAATGACAAAAGACTGATCTTCAGGAAAAATGTAAATTAAAAGAACTAAAACAAAAGAATCATAACAAGTGAGGAAGATAAGGGAACGACAAGAGGCAGAAAGAGGCAGGAGAATATGATTTTATCTTAGCTTTGTGTGTTTATCAGGTTTAATTTCTTTCTTAAGATAGAGGTAAAAGATGTTATTGGGGTTTTCTCTGAATGGATTTCTGTTGCTAATTTAGTTGCTTTGTGGACACTTGATGTTTATGTGTACATGATGTCAACCTTGTTTAATTATGTTTCCTTGCAAGAAGTGGCTTCTCAGATTTGTTTATATTGGGATCTGATTTCTTTGTACTTTTCTTTGTTTTTTGTTGAGATTTGTTTGGGATTGAGCTGCTCGGAATTTTTAGTTGACAGCTACTGCAGAATGAATTATAATAGATATTTATTGGTACAAGCTGATAGGAAAGATAACCTATTGAATCAATTAGAACGCATCATTATTTAATGCGATGAAACAATTGAGGATTAGTTTCACCTGCGCCGCTTACAGTTGTTAATGGATCCCAAATAAACTGGGATTTCATCGCCAGGAGTAGGAGTAGCCCAATCCAATTCCTCAGACGTACTAGCCGGTGTCCCACTAGCTACCCGTGAACAGTGGTAGTGATGTTGCAGTCGGGTCAGAACGGAAGACGTGAACCAAATAATGCCTGCGGTTCACAAAATTCGAGTACAGTAATTTAAAAACAAAGGACATCTCAAAGAGGATATTTTAACAATTCCCAACGTCAACAAGAAAAAACAACTACCCACTTTTTTTTATCAGGACTAGAATCAATTACCACATTTCAGCGTCGGTTTTCATCTCATCCAGGATTAGAATCCATGGCAGCATAAATCCCCTAGTCTTGATCTCAATTTACATGTTTATGATAATGGAAACAGCCAAAGCTTACATTGTTTATAATAGACCAAAAGAGAATGGTCGAAACCACCATGCCACTTGGTTACAAATTCCTTCTGCTGCTCTTATAAGAATGTCTGTATTAATTTCATTAAAGCAAAGTGTTTAATAACAACTCGGGAACAAAGACGTGAACTTTCAAGTTGATCCAACTCGCCATGATCCTTCCATCATACCACCAATCAATCCAAACTTTTTGAACAAACCATCAATGAAAGGATATGACCAATATTCACATTTTGTCTCAGAAACATAAACAAAACAACAAACAATGACAATATAATGGCCCAGAATCACCTCCAAAGAAGGGTTAGAGCGAGCAAGCACTGGTAAAATCCTTGACTTAGAGAGTAAAGCTTAAGATACATCTGGTTTCCAATTCTCATTATCCTTTCCATGTCAATCCTCCTTGTATTCACCAAGATGCACGTACTAGTAGCACTAAACCTGCCCACTAATACTTGCATCATTTTAGTTAAATAAAAAGTACGATTATAGATTATAATTTATTCTTCGCATACAATCAAATGCAATTCGAAATATATGCTGAGTTTAAATTTAAATTTTGGATACACAAAGTTGTTTAAAATATGATTAATTATTTAAATAATAATATAGTATTAACTCATTGATAACTTAATAAATTTATTTTATATTTTTAAAATTAAGTAAAGTTTATTACATGTTAAAAATATATTTAAAATAAAATTTAATAAATATTTAAACATATAATATATTAATATTATTAAAATATATATATAAAAAAATAATAAAACTGAGTGATGATTACAATATCTTATGAATGAATTGCAAGAATAGTGTGAAACTATAAAAAAGAAATGCCCCATCAGTAAAATTTAAAACTAAAAAAATATCTATTAAATTTTTTATAATTTAGATCAAGTTTACATTAAAAATTAAATTAATACTTATTTGTTTGAAACTTTTAAATTCATTCAATTAATCAGTTTCAATAAGTTTAGATAAAAATGTGTCACGTTGGTATTAGACTTGAACAACAACCCATTTTCTCCTCAGTTTTCTTTTGCGCAACAATGGACGATAACAAGTTGTTACTTGCACAATTTCATCTCGGTACCACATGCATGTATCCGGGAAGATGATACAGAAATAAAGGCAACCTTCAAACATGCAACAAATCCTATTTATGCATCCAAGCGTTAAAAGATTATGAGCGATATTAGACATCAAGATTTATTTCAAAACCGTATACCCAAAATGATGTAAGATAACATTCATTAATGCAGAGACACAAATACTTGCAATAATAACATTTCCACTCATCTCTGTTGGGATTGTTAAAGAGGAAAATGCACGAGGACCTGCATCAGAAATCAATAATTAATTAATACTCATCATCATGTTGCCATAAATAAGCAAATTGGATTTGTAATGCAAACAAGGAATGCATAAAGTTCAAATCCAGTCACCTCATAATACATGAAAAGACAAAGAAACACTGGAATTGCAATGTTTGCGACAATGCATTTGTTGTATTTCCCCCCCTTTTTTTTTATTATTAGTAACTTTCCTCCCAAAATGGGTAAGTTTACAAATCCTTGAGCCAAAATCCCTCGGAAAACAAGCAAATGAGAAATCTAACATTACATCCAATAAGGCATCGGGCACATTGTATACAAAAACTGCCTCCCACGTGAACTCATTTGGAATAGTTCAACACATCTGAACACCACCTTCTGGTAAAACAGTAAGGTGAATTTCAGGCAACAAAACAAAGTCAAATTGCCTTTCCAACTTTGCAGGCCCAGATCAACTCCAAGCTGTTCTGAACAATTGACCAAAGAAAAAAGAAAACAAGAGTGAAAGCCGAACGCCCAACACATAGCAGCTGACTCCTCAAATTGCCCAAGATACCAAGTCAATGTTGTCAGAAAAAAGAAAAAAGAAAAACTATAGGATCACCGAAAAGAACAAGAGTTTGTCAGGTTACAGCAAGCAAGCTGAAGATGCCAGCAGCACCTACAACTAATTGCTCCTAGTTGTCAACATAACTGTCTATTGCCTGGCTAAATTCAGATTCTCACCCTGTTTCAGTCGTTGATACCTCTTTGTTACTCTTATCCTCTGACTGTACAACTTCAGAGAAGCTATCAGAAGTATCTATGAAATCATTAGCAAGTGAACCTGAGGCATCAGTTCTCAAGAGAGCACCAATATTACACGCTGGTGTTTCTTTGGCACTGTCTTGCAGCTGGAGGTTTTGAGCTAACCTATCTGAAATTTCGTTTATAGAATCATCACCAAGCAAATCTGGAGCACTTTTTGTCAAGCTAGCTTGTTGTTTAGCCCTCTTTTCCCTTCAAAGATCTTTCCCGCTCATCATAAAAGTCCAAAATCGTCTAAGATAGATGCACGTGAGTCATGCTCCTTTAAAATTTTCAACATCTCAATACCCTTTTCTAATTTCACCTGATTATCATCAACAAAAAAAAATGTCATGCAAATTTAACCTCAAAATGACAGCAAAAGAGCAACAACTTGAAAAGTAATCACCAAGCGGTTAGGAGTAAACAAGAAAAATGACAGGCATATTCATCTTGATAGGAATGGTAACAGGAATGAGGTTTACAACAGTTCTAGCAATCAAGAGAATAGTGAAGGTTCACAACTAGAGGACTTGGGACTCAAATGTCTGGCAGAATATGAAACATATTAAGCCATGAGTTAAGCAGGATCACAGGGGATGGGAGGAAAAAAAGAGTATGTATTTGTGAAAGAAAAGAAATCAATAGATGGAATCCTTCCTATTTTCCTGTAAAACATGTTATTAAGTAAAATGTATCTAGTAACAAAATTCCTGTAGTGTTAAACAGACATTTGGAAAACCTATGAAACAAGAAAATTTCCCATTACTGGGGTTGTACCACTCACAATGGTCCCTCATAAATATACCCACAAGGCCTAAGCACTAAAAATTTTTCCCTATACAAGGTATCATTATATATAATACTAGGACCATCTAAAATGTTTGACAATGATTCTGGATTCTCAATGGCTGATTATTTGAAACGGTATTTCAAGAAAGAACAGGCAAATCCCAGCTCCAAAAAAATAAATAAATGGCTACCTCCTGAGAATCTCGGCTATGAGTTACAGGCTTAAGATCATTATTTTCAAGAAGCAAGTGACGAAATCGACTATTAGGAACATCTTTAATAATATGCCATTTGACTGGAAACTGGCCACTCCACCTATCTTGCTGCCAGTAATCAGCATTCTTCTCAAAATCTACAGGTCCTACCATTTCAGCTACCCCACAAAACTGTCCACTAGCATTGACCTGCACAAAGTTGTGAACAAAAGGTTTCAGACCACCAGTTAGCTAAAAAGATTCACCATAGTGTAAATCAGTTTAAAATCACTATGTAAAGGGCAAAATGTTTCTTATCAAACGTCATGATTCCAGCAAAAGTAAATACACCATTTTTTGTGCTGGTGTATAAATTAATAATGATTTAGCAAAGAAAAGTAAATGTAAGGAAATTTTTTTAAAGGAAAACTAAAGCTTAGAGGGCACAGCTTAAGCTTAATGCGTACTGATGTGTTGGGAAATGAGAATAAGAAGCCTTCAGCTTAATTGATGACAAATTGCATCTACATATTAGTAATAGGCAATGTAAAAAATAATGGCCTGTTTACTAAAGCAACTTCTACGACGGCAGAGAAACAATGCATTATAAAATGAAAAGGTATGTTCCCGATGCTAGTTCCTCACCAATTGTTGACTCATAAATTTAAAATGCCAAGAATCAGTAACCAAAGTTGCTCCAATAGATTAGAAACATAAATTCCAACAATGATAGTAGGTCATAGTAACATACTGAAAACAGTAGGAAGACCGGGCAGCTGCCATTTGTCTCCTTTGCTTCTTGATAAGCAGCGTTCAATTTCTTATTTCCATGGGGTGTGCTGGCCCAAACATTGTATTTGATACTTTTGTGAACATTGTCTTCACTAAAAGACTTGATAATAAAGAACTTGGCATTTTCATAATCAGTGGAAAAATTCTGCAGCTTGTATGATTCAAAATTAATTCCAGAGCCTGGCAAATTGTTTTGGCCATTACCAGAAGAAGAGCTCTGTTCAGTGGCACTCTTACCCTTCACCTTTGAAGCTCTTGGCCCTCGATTGCGGTCCGTAGCCTGTAAATCATGAGAAATGCAAATTGAATCCTGGTCTCTCTCTCTTCTTCTGCCCTTACCAGGAGCAACTCTGGCCCGATCATTATTACCATAATAAGTGCTCTGATAAGTGGCACTATGATGGTAGCTTCCAGTGGAAGAACTTGATGGCAATCCAAGTGTATTGAATGGTCTTTGTTGATCAGAAATCTGCATGTATATAATGTGAGTGTCATATAGACAATTCAACAAGCTCATATCAAAGAATCAGAAGCACACGACTTATTTAATACCAGAACAAGTCCATGAAGCATACATCTGTCTAAAACGTCCCAGCCAAATCCAATATTAAGAAGCATTCAGCAACAAAGCACCATGAGATAACTCTCTACGGTATCAAGGGCTAACATATTTGTTTTCCAATTCATAATTCTAATAGATGGTATTACATAGAAAATATTACCAAAAACATCGCAGCTCACAGTATGAAGTTTAATAGGAATGTACCCATGAATCAGACAATATTCTCTGGAAATAAGATTCATGCAAAATCCCAAAACAATAAAAAGCTTCTTAATTCATTTTGCATACTTTACAATGACAAGTAACCATTAGATCATTAATAATTGAATTTTCATAATTTCTATATCTAGATCTTATTACTGTTAGGAGAAAAAAGCGGAGACATTGAGTAACTTACATTTTGTGGCACTATTACCATCTTCAGTGAAACATAAGACATCTCATTACAGAATACAAAGAAAGCAAAAAAGCACTTCAACATTTAGAGGCAATTGCTTCTTCTATTTAAAAGGAAAAAAGTTATTACAGGAAACAAATGAATATTCTTTCTAAAAGGGGAAAAAGATACAGAAAACCATAAAGTATGAAGGCAACAGAAAAAGCCCTTCAAAAGCTGACTACCAATCACATACATTAAATGCAGCTAATCTACATGCCAAACAGTGTAACAGTCCCAAAAAATTTACAAAAGTAATGATGAGGGCATCTCGCTATCAACTCAACTCTATAGCACCATTCTGCTGTCTACAGTCATAACTTTCATTTCATTCCTGGAAATGATATCTTAATTCATTATCTCAGGTGCATTGCAGGACAAGATTTGATAGCTTATTGTCACTTTCAAAATCAGAAGTAAAAAACAAAAACTTAAGGGCACACTGGAAGTTAATTGGTATCAGCAATATGCTAAAAACTGCATTTGACAAGTTTCAGATATTAAGCAAGGTGCACACCTTTGCATAGTCAGTGGGAGGAGGTACCACCATAGGCGCTCAATTAAGTAATGATCACTAAATACAATGTCAATATCAACATGAGCAAGAAAAAAAATGCATTGAAATTTTACCCACTAGATGAAATACCTCAAATATGAAAACATAAATTAAGTGGGAACAAACCTGCCCAACATTCTGCTCATAAGACCCAAGTATGCCCATTGGTGGAGGATAAGGTGCTGGAGAATCTAAAGGACTAGAACCAGGATTTCCAGGTATATTGCCCCCACCAAATGATCCAAAATGTACAAAATAACCAGAACTTGGCCCAAAAAGCATGTTGTCACCACCACTTTCTGATGTCATCATCTCAGATGGTGAAACTGGAAGTGCTGAAGGCACACTTGGAGGACCCTGCTGCAGGTAGTAAGATGGAGAGAAGGGTATTTGCTGAGGTGAATATAACTGACCTTCCACCACAATAGAAGGCAATGGTGAGGCAACTGGGGAAAACTGTCCATATGCCATTTCAGGATTGAAGCCATAACCAGAATGGAACATAAGGGACGCATTGTCGTTGAACATAACCTGAATCCAGTCAAATAAGAATCTACATAAATTTATAATCTACAAAATGCAATTAAAAACTGCATAAATTTATAATCTACAGAATGCAATTAAAAACTGTAGTAGCATTGCCATCAACCTTACCGGTGATATTTGCAAGCCATCAGCATTAACATATTGAGAATAACCATCCCAAGTAGATGTGTTATTTCCATAACCTGAAGCCCATTAGAACATATAATCTCCTTAATGTTCTGCGAAAGTATGAGAAGATGTGGCAGGAGAAGTTGCAAGAATTATCAACTTCATCTTTTTTGAAGTTCCAACTTCAAAATCAAACAGTCAAAATTAATTATGGTATATGAATCAATATTTTCATTCCCATGGCGGCTTCAAATCTTCTATTTGAAACAAACAAACTATTCCACAATTCTAAAATGGCTCAAATGAAAAGAACGAGTTGATATTATATTAATTTCATAAGAAAGCTAGTCATAAAATGCTGCCTACGGTGATATCTAAGGCTTTCAAGTTCTGAACCAGTTAAAGCAGTAAGGACAGAGAAACTACCCACCATATGGCATATTTTGTTCATGGGAAGCATAAGTATTGAGTGGGTGGACATTGCTATGGTCTCCACTATCTGCAGATTCTGATTGCTCTTTAATATCCTTTGAAGGTCCTACGATGGCTGCGTCTGGAGAAGGATTTGCTAAAACAATCCTTTCATCTTTGGCCGAAAGTAGCTGATAATATATTACAAAATGAACCGCTAATGCAATACATTCACCTAATCTTAGAAAAATATAGAAATCAATATAGTCAAAACATAGTTACAAAGGAATTCTCAACCACCATACCTGCTCTGTCAAATTATTTGGTTGAACAGGTCTCTCTCCTGCATCCAGCACAGAAATTTCAGTGACTCAGTAGAACCCAAAAGCATGGAAATCACAAAGAACTGGTCATGGAAACTTCACATAAGTTGGCATAAAAATAGATCCAATCGCACATGCTTTGACAGTGGTGGACATGCACATAACAGAATATGAGAGGTACAAAAGACAATACACACACATCTTGGTCCTCCAAGCAGCACAGATACAGTTCAGCCAATGGAAAACTAGAAATGCAGAAATTATGAACCTGTCACAGAGGCTAAACTTAAGTAAGACAGGCACAGGTCCAATTAGGCCAACATGGCACATTCAACAAGCACAAATGGCTCTGGGGCACACTGATGTGATAAATACAATCTAAAGGTAAGATGGGAATAACACTTGTGGCAAAGGGCTACTACCAGCCAGCTGTGTATGCTAGCATCCAATGAACACCAACCTTTAAATTTCAACTATTTTGTGCTGCCAGATGAGTGAAGTGCTTTATTTTAGAAATATTGAAAATTTTGATGCATTAAATGACCTTCAAAATTCTCTATTGCCAGCCGAGTGTTAGATATTTTCTTCATGAGATTCCTTGGCCTTTAAGTACTTAATTGTTAAGTAAAAGCAAGCAGCTTACAAATAGATGATTTGCTACACTTAAACTAGGGAAAGAACCCTGTTATATAAGAATGTCAAATGTACACATCTGGGATCTACTATGCTGCCATTTTCAGAATGAAAAAAGTTTGTGTTGCACAAAAGGCTTTCCAATAAGAACATGATAAAATTATGAGCCATGTATGGGACCGCATTACTGTGCAATACAATAATAAGAAATTGGACCTATTCCATGGACATGGTGTTATCGCTAAATTACAGAGGGTAGGAAGCATATGCTGTCTCAAACACTCGACCCAACAAGCACTCCAGTGAGCTGCAAGCATCAAATAATATTTCTGCTGACCTGACCTCATAACAATACTCAAAAGCAGTCCTCTTATTATTTTACTTTTACAAGGAAGTCTCTTGTTAAACTACTCTAGCTAATTTGTAATCACAATCTTAAATTTTATAAAATCAGAAAATCTTTTGAGGTTGTAAACATCACAATTTATTGATTACATGTAAAAGCACCACAATCATTGAGTACCAGTATCTATATAAATCAACTATGTTTTCAGATTTCTCTAGAAGTACAAACACATCCCCAAGTACAAATACAAAATGAAATTGAAAAAAAAGTGTCTTCAAAGCACCATCGTGCTATCATCCTATATAAAATGTATATTTTTTTAAGCTACATAAAAGATGTTAAAAGTAACTTGAAAATTTGTGAATGGAATAAATGGACGAAGAAAATTCATCCAAGAAACAGCAAATCATGTCTAACATTTAAAGAATTACAAAAAAATTAATCAAACTAAAACTAAAAAAATTAAAAATTTCAATATCAAACATCAAAACTAAAACAACACAAACGAGATATTCCGCAGATCATAAATCAAGATCATGAGAAACAAAATGTCTTACTCAGAAAAAGCATATCTTCAAATTCCAAAAAACTCAAATCACAAGTATAATTTCCTAACCCTAAATAAAACAACAAACTAGGAAACAACAAGAAACGAATCAACTAACCACATTTACAGGACTCAAAAGACAGACGAACATACCAGTAGCGACGATTCGATCTTGAACGTGGAGAGGCGTAGCCATGAATCAGAGATCTAAAATCACAATATGTTAATTGTTTGAACTAACTCAAAATCGCGAGAAAATTTGAGAGGGAAAAGAGAAATCTTGAAAAGAGCGAGGGAGGAGGGGCTTTTGGGGTTTGGGATTTTTCTTTTTTTCGGAGAAATGGAAATACTAGTTTATTATACAGTGCGAGTTGGTATGGTTTATTGGTTACGTTACAATGTTTGTTTGTTTTATTTATTAATGCGTACGTTGTTGCGGCTCATTTAACAGGACAAAATAACATCTGGATCCCTATCTTGTATACTTTACACATAAATACTTATTACTTTATTTATATCAAATACATCCCTAATTGAATCTGCAATGTTTTAAATATGTTATTTTTCTTAACTTAACATTAAAAATTTTATAGTTATAAAAATATTTATACTCATATGTTACTAATAGAAATAAAAAAATATTATTTAAAATTATATATTAAAATAAAAATTAAAATAAATTTAATATATAAACAAAAAATCTAACTACAGAAAATAGAAAATTATTTAATAATAATAATAATATTGTTCTTATTTGTAAAAAAATAATATATTATGGTGTTTGAATATTATTATCTCATTTAGTGTATATGGTTTTAATTAATTTGTTAAATAAACAGGTAGTTTGATTGCAGGGGTTAGAGCGGTTTTGTTTGAAAACCATGAGAATAGGATCTGCTTGTTTAGGGGCAATATTGTCTTTTTGTTTCATATATCAAGTAATATTATATATTTATTCTTAAAATATATTATTAAAAAATATGTTATTTATTGTAGAATCTAATTAATTCATTAAAAAATAATTTTAAAAATTAATATTAAAAATATTTATATATATGAAATATTATGATATTACTAATTATTAAAAAATAAAATAATTTTAATATTATAAAAATCTAAAATATTAAATTTATATAAAAAATAAAGAGTAATTTATATCTTTGTTATATGAGATTTTCGATTTAAATTACATTAATTGAATTTAAAAAATTAAATATTAAAAAAAATATAAATAATAAAATTTTATCAAAAATTAATGTTATTGAATATCTTTTCGTATTTTATTTAAAAAATATTATGATTTAAAAGTTAATTTGATATTATGTAAGTTGTAAAGATATTGGAAAATATAAAAATTAAAAATAAAGTAGAAGTTGGAATCGACATTGTGGGTTTAGTTTAATTTTTTGACTAATATTACTTTTTATAAATATATTCATTATTTAATTTAATTTAAAAAAAATAATATAATATTTATAAATATTATTTATAATTTAATTATTTAATAAACATACGATAGTCTAATGTAACTTTAAGGTGAATATTGTTGGCTTGAATCCGTTTTGGTTTAAAATTATAATTTAATTTCAAAATTATTAATTTTAATTAAATTAATATACCAAAATTATATTAAATGATAAATTGAATTAATTAAATACAGAATAATAACTTATATTTATTAAATAATTAAAATATATGAATTAATATATTTATAATTTTAATTAATTCTAATCGGTATATCAAATATCCTATATTATTTTATACAAATTTAAAATATTTAATAAATACATACTGTAGACTATATAAAAAACATTCAAATTAATAAAATATTATATATTTTACTATTATAAAATTACATACTCAAAAATAAATAATAAAATCCAATTTCGCTCTACTCCCTCGCTTCCTGCCCTTGGAATACGCCGCAGCCTCATTGTCAACCTCGGCAGCTTCCGTCGTCGAGTCACCTTCAAGGCATCAAGATCAGATACGGTGTCTCTCTCTCTCTCTCTCTCTTCCTTTTCTGTTTTTGCCTTGGTCCTACTGCCGGTCTTCCTCCTAACCGTCCTTGTTCAACGTTAAGACCGTCGCTGACCTCCTTCGTTTTCATTCGTAGCAATGAAGTCTTTAAATTTTGAAAAGTAATGATAGTATTTTGCATATGGTAGGGAAAGAAAAATGAAGTCGGTGGTGGGAATGGTAGTGTCAAACAAGATGCAAAAGTCAGTGGTTGTTGCAGAGGACAGACTCTTTCATCACAAGCTCCACAACCGCTACGTCAAGCGAACCTCCAAGTTGATGGCACACGACGAAACAAAATTAAATGTTGATCGTACATACATCTCCTAGCATGTGAAAACTTCATACATCATTCCACTCATTTCAGAATATAATCAATTAATAATTACCGTAACAGTATTTTTTTTGAACCCCTTATATGTTAAGTAATGTTTTATTCTTTTGTCTATTTAATTTTTTATTCAATTTTTTTTTTTTTTTTTTTTTTTTTTTTTTTTTTTTTTTTTTTTTTTTTTTTTTTTTTTTTCATTTTTTGTCATTTTCTTATCATTTTCTTCCTCATTTTTCTTTCTTCTTTTTTTCCTTCTCCCCCTTTTCTTTCCCCCTTCCCTCCTCCTCCCCTCTCCTCCTCTCCCTTTTCTTTCCTCCCCCCTCCCCCTCTTTTCTCTTCCCCTCCCTTTCCC
>BNST01001288.1:0-39695 GCA_019650275.1 Xylocarpus granatum | reverse complement strand
TCACTTTTTTCTTTGCTGGAAGTCTATATACCTCTAAAAACTTTCCCCCTATAATCTTTCAACTTAAATTTGTATTAATCCTAATTTTACACCTCTCAATTTTGGTGAATCAAACTAATTTGAAAATGAGCCAATAGTGTCCCACACTCACCTATTGCTAAATGAATTCCAAGAGATCTCAAATCAATTAACAATAAGAGATAATTCACCTTTTATATGAAAAATAGAGCTTGAAAATTTTCTACTAAGTGCATCTACTCGTTTCCTTTCTTTTCTTTCTCTACTTTGGTTTTGCTCTAGCTCTTTTCTCTCAATTCAATCTCAAAAAATGTCAAACAAGCATGATGATTTATATATATATATCCACCAACTCACTGAATTGCATGCTTCATCTATTTTTTGTTAAAAATAAGCCATATGTTATAATCATTTTCCCCTTATAATCTTTCAACTTAAATTTGTATTAATCCTAATTTTGCACCTCTCAATTTTGATGAATCAAACTAATTTGAAAATAAGCCAATAGTGTCCCACACTCACCTATTTCTAAATGAATTCCAAGAGATCTCAAATCAATTAATAACAAGAGATATTTCACCTTTTATATGAGAAATAAAGCTTGAAATTTTTCCACCAAGTGCATCTACTACTGCAATCAATTTACTCATATGATAATGAATGGTACAATCATAGTGTGTAATCAATTCAATCCATATCTGCTATCTAATATTCAATTCCTTTTATATAAATAGATGTTTTATTCTTTTATGATCTTTCATATAAAAAGGTCTCCAAATTTTCAATGCAAGCACTACTGTTGCAATTTCTAAATAATAGGTTGAATAGTTCATTTCATACTCCTTAAGCTATAAGGAAGCATAAGCAATCACCTTTTCTTGTTGCATTAATGCACATCCCAACCTTTGTATAGATGTCTCACTTTAAAACTACAAATCCCTCAGTACAGTAGGAATCGTAAGAACAGAAGCAAAAGCCAATCTTCTCTTGAATTCTTAGAAACTCTACTTATAATCTTTAATCCACTCAAATTTTACATTTTTCTTGATTAGTCTTGTCAACGGTCGATACTAGTAAAACCTTTAACAAATCTTTGATAATAGCTAGGTAATTCAAGAAAACTCTAGACAACTGTTACATTAATATGCCATTCTCAATTAACTACAATCTTCACCTTTCATGAATCCATAAAAAAGCTATCAGCTAAAATTACATGGTCTAAAAATGCAACTTTATCTAGCTAGAATTAGCATTTATTAAACTTTTTATAAAACTGTTTACTAAAATAACCCTTAGATGCTTTGCATGTTCTTTTGTACTTTGCTAATGTATCAGGATATCATTATAAAAACAATAACAAATCGATCTAAATATTGATGAAATACTCAATTCATGAGATTCATAAATGTCGTTAGACATTGGTCAACCTAAATGGCACCACTAGAAACTCATAATCTCCATAATGGTTCTTGAAAGCATCTTTAAATACATCAACATCCTTAATCTTGAACTAATAACAGTTTGATTGAAAATAAATCTTGGAGAAAACTTTAGCACTTTATATTTGATTAAATAAGTTATCAATGCAAGGAAGATGATAATTGTTATGTATCTTGATTTTATTCAATTGTTTGTAATCTCTACAAAGCCTTAAAGTTCCATATTTCATCTTCACAAATCTTTTATATACTCTTGTAATTGAACCCTCAACTCTTTTAACTTTGATGGAGCAATTATATAAGGTACCATAGAAATAGGAGTTGTACTTAGAATCAAATGAATAGTAAATTCATTTTCTTTGCCTAATGGCAAACCAATAAAATCTTCAAGAAATACTTTGAAAAATTCATTCACCACATAAATTTCTTCTAACTTTACTTGAATAGCTTGGGTATCAACATCATAAGCCAGATATACAAAACAATCCTTCCTTAACAATTTACTAATAGTAAAGATAATATCATATAAGATGGAAGAATTTGTCATTCACCATTGAAAGAAAATGTTAATCTCATCTTATCTTTAAATATCATTTCTTTTTTAAAGTAATCAATTATAGCCTAATAACTTGCAAGCTAATCCATCCCTAATATAGCATCAAAGTCATGGCTATCTAAAGGAGTTAAATCTACCTTCATATCACAACCACCCAATTCAATGACACATTGACGAAATACACTCTTAGCTAATAATGAGTCTCCAAGTGGTATGGCTCTTATTAAGCCATATTATAATGGTCTTAATCTCTATATACATGTATGATAAAATCCAATATGCAAAGAAATGTGCAGAACTTAGGTCTATTAAAATATGATCATCACATCTAAAAATAACCAACATAACTGTAACCATAAATGACATAGCCTCTGCCTTCTATTCAGTCAAGGCAAAGACATGTGCTTACACACAAGGGTAGTTTGGCCTCTTTCTACCATTATAATTTCTTGATCGGCCTTAAAGTAGAAATGATGTAAAATTCATTTGTATACCCTAGTACTAGAAATATTTTTTCCACAAAGTTAACCATGGGTTAGTGTCTATAGAATAACCAATACCTTCAAAATTTATAGCAACTTAGTAATAAACATGGTCAATAATATTCTTCATCTCTATACTAGAATTTACTTGGGGGGTCATTCACAAGTATATGTGCAAAATCATCCCTTCCCCCTCAACCTTCCCTTTCCTCCTCTTCAATTGGAGATAAATTTACATTCACAATAGACAACCACTTCTATGCACACTGATATCATTATAAAAGAATTATCTCACGATGCATATATATACATAAGTCACATAATAGTCTATAAAATCAAAACCATGCCTTGATATTAAATTGGCAAGGCCCCCTAACATTGAGCTAGTGTAGGATTTAATATTTGATTAACTGACTGAACTACATGCTTCATCTATTTGTATGTAGAAAAGAGTCACATGTTACAAATAATCTTAATTTAATTTTGAGAATAATAAAAAAATGAATTTTGAGAACAAAACCTAAAGCTAATTATTTGAACATAAAATACCTTATTTTCATGTTTGGAGAAGGATAAATGTAATAAAGCGACAAGAAGAAATTGTAAAAGAAAATATTACAAACTTTAGATCAATGCGTTCATAAAATTGATGAGTTAATTAATTTTTTACATATGCTTCAAAATGAACTTAAGTTTCATAACCATGAGCATTAGTAGGTAAATGATCTTTTTCTTTAAAAGTAATTAACTTTTTTTTAATTCTAATATTTTGATGGGACAAGCGATATAAATTAAAAGAAATTTTATTTCTTTCTTTCAAAAAGTGAAGGCAAAATATTGATAAAAAAATAAAGGAGACCTTCTTTATATTCTTTTCATCATTTTATTCTTTGTCAATTAAAATCATAATAGTACTAAAAAATTTTGAATCATGGTATATCTTATCATTTCACTAAAAAAAACACTATATTTTTCATACTTATACTAGTTTTATTTATTCTTGACTCTTAAGATATTACTTTCATTGATCTAATGTTATTAGTGTTATATTGGATTATTTTTTCCTAAACTTTAAATAGAATTTTTAAAAATTTAAAATATTTATAATTATTTAAATGATTAAATATCTTTTATTATAAAATATTATTACAAGTATTGTTCATATTTTTAATTTTAAAAACTTTAATTAATTATTGACTGTTTCATACTAATCTTTGTGTTAGACTTCTAGATGATCATACTTAAAATGCAAATTTTAAAACAAAGGAGACCTTTTTTATTCTTTTTATCATTTTATTCTTTGTCAGTTAAAATAATAATAGTAAAAAAAATGAATCATGTTATATCTTATCAATTCACTCAGAAAAAACTAATTTTTTTCATACTTCATACTAGTTTTGCATTGTGCTTGATTCTTCAAATATTAGTTTCATTGATCTAATGTTATTTATGTTATATTGGATTATTTTGTCCGAAAATTTATATATAATTTTTAAAAAAATTAAAATATTTGTAATTATTCAAATGATTAACTATCCTTTCAGTATCAAAATATTATTAAAAGTATTTTTTATTTTTTTTAATTTTGAAATTTTTAATTAGTTATTGACAGTTTCATTTTAGTCTTTATGTCAGACTTCTAGACAATCATACTTAAAATGCAAATCTTAAAATGTAAGCTTCATTCCAATTTTCATATCATGCAAACACCATATTACTTGTATTGGTTTTATGCCATCCATTAATCCACAACTTCTTTTAGTATTTTACAACTCTGAATAGTATTGCACAAACTTAAGAGGTGTATTTTCAAAGTATCAAACTCTTGATGTTATTTGTTCTTTTGATGCAAAAGTAATTTTGGGAACACAATGATATGAGAATTATATATGTTTTATATGACTTGTTTATTTGTTATTCCCATAAAATATATATATATATATGATATATAAAAAATGAGTTTGTATTTGTCATATTACTCTTGATCTAATTCTAATCGTGGACTAATCAATTTTCATAGATAAAATAAAAGTATTAATACACACACACATAAAAGCTCTTATCTAAAGTCATTCATACAAACTAATAAACATTATTATGATGTTACTACATGTTCAAGTAAAATTTTTTTTCATATGGGACGACAATAGTATATTATTGCATTAGTTTATATGAATAGAGTTTATATTTTTAACATTAATAATATATTAATAATTAAAGTGTTGTGACTTTTGATCCATAATTATAGAACAAAAAATTACTAAATACTAAGTATTCATGGTCAAAGTGCTTACTTTAAGTCACCAAATAAAAAAGAGTTTTTAATAGGAATTTTGACAAATAAATTTTTTAAATTAAGAAGAATCACGTTAATTTTAAATATTTTTTTATATTTGTATTTTATTTCATTTATTTTCTAAAGAAAGGAAAAAGCAACACCATTCCCATTAAGTGGCTTTTGCAAGCTTAAATATGAAGTACTACACAATCTTCACTACGTATAGAATTATGTTAATCTCAATAATGAAAGGGAAAAAAAAATCTCACTTTGGCCTCCTTTGCCGAACTTTAGGTACTTCGACCATGGAATACAATTTTGAAATTTGCTTTCACAAAGCAAAAATGGCTTTTTATAATGCCCCCAAAATGGAAGTAAGAAATGAGCTTTTAAAAATTTAAAAACAAAACAAAACAAACAAACAAGAAGAAAGATAATTACAAAATTAGCAATTGAAAAGATATGCTCATACAAGTACATGCTAGAACAGACCTAGCCAGAGTCAAGGAGAAGTGCTTTTGAAACATCATACCCGGTAGTAGTAATTGTTGTTGTTGTTGTTGTTGTTTTAAAAAAAAAGTATTTAATTAATTATTTAATTTCTAAAGTAGCATCTAGTAATTAATGATACGATATCTTGCGGGACCGTGCAATTAATTTATTAATTTTAATCACTTGAGAGAGCATAAATCATGAATTATCGGGAAACATTTCACCCAACTTTATTTTGTTTTATGTCTGTATATTATTATATTATATTATATTTTAAGCCGACAGACCCGACAACAAAAAAAGGAAAAGACAAGACAAGAAAAGAAAACGTAATTAAGCTAGTTTCTCTTTTTGATGGAAAAAGTAATCAATCATATTGGCTAATCAATCAATTAATTACCTCAATTCCATGCCATGCAAAGCTAGCTAATGTAGTGGGGTGAAGTGTAATTTTCTCAAGCTTGTGGCTAACTGATGAGGTGAGATGACCGATCAACATTAGGATAACATGTAATCGTTTTCACTTTTTCATTAACTTTATTGATTGGACTGGTAATTAACAAATAAAGCAAATGTTTTTATAATGATGCTTATTAGGCTTTTTAGCTGTTTGTCAATCAGAAACTTCATTCTAGGAAGCAAAATCAAGTGTATTTGCTGCCCATGCAGCGACTTTCTCCTTCTACAAGTGATTTTGTAGTGACTTTAATTATTAATTCGGCCTAGCTATTTTATCAACCGTGAGATTCAACTATTTCGAAGATTTCAACTCAAAATAAAATAAAAAAAAATCTAAGAAGAGAGTGAGGTTAAGAGTCACAAGAGAAATCGTCCATTTCTTGAACAAAAAAATTGAGCAAACGTTCACCAATTTATGGTTTAAAGCAACGACTTAAATAAGGTAACTAAATGCATGAAAAAAGGCTTTGTCAGAACCAAGTAAGAGAAGAAGTAGTAGAAGAATGAGTCAACCACACAGAGTGTGGGAGTGGCAACTGAGCAAGCCTGACAAGCGCGGGGTTGTGTTGTCATATCGCTGGTGCCCTTCCCTGCCCACTCTTTCTTTCTTCTCCCAAATTCAAATCAAAACCTTGTTCTTCTCCCTTCTTCGCTGGTGGGTTCATGCGTTCTCCCTTTAATTTACCTCGTTCTCCTTCGTTTTCTTTGTCAATTCTTCCCTCTTAGCAAATTTGATTGCAAAGTCCATTTAAACTGAAATGTACTAATTTTTACTCGATATATAAATGTTGAGTTTGTTCTGTTTAATTTTAATGATTCCATCATTAAAATATTTAAAATTTGTTAATTTTTAGACTATTGTTAGTTTATATTATATATATATATATATATATATCTGAGCAATCATTTTCAACTAAACAATTTGAATACTTTTAAAATTATTAGGATTATGGACCAAATTATAGAAATTCAACAACCATTAACCAAATTTTAGTTTTTGAGATTCATCAATCATTCCCAACTTCTAAATCACTGTATCAAGTATAAATAAAACGATGAACAATGAATTGGAATGGGGTACACCATGTACAAAACTCTTGAAGGTGGCTAAATCATTTTAGTACAATTGGCACATCAGAAAGTACTACAAACCTGTTGTTGCATATGAACCCAAAAATAAATTTGAAGTTAGATAGTCAAAGTAAATTACATTTTTGCTATTTAAGAAACAATGACAATGTAAAATTTGGTATGCTGTCCCATCCTATATATAAGGGTTATGATATGTTTGGAAGTTAAGCATGTACAGATCGAATTGTTAGTGGGGATTGAATAAGTTATGAGCCTTATCACCTCGTCTCTGTCAATAAGCATGTTCATCCATTAGTAGGAATAACTTTTTTTCAAAAAACACAAATGAAAATAAAACAGTTACTGTAGTGGTAAAGCTGTCTAACCGGTACTCCTTTCAGAATTGCCCAAAACTTCTTTCTACTGATTAACACAGTATCCATCTTCTTTTCTTCGTTTTCCAGGGAATGCAATTGGACGTCCCCCAGAAACAGTTACTGTAGCAGTCTTAATCGTTACGAAGCCATTTTGCACTGGTTGGGCACAATGGCTTTATAACAATTAACACCAACCCCACTTCACGATTCCAATGGCTTCGTACACCAAGTTTCACATTCACTAATGTAATGAACACTCTGATGGAAATTTAGCAAAACAATTACCTGAGGTCGTGTTATACAGTCCACCTCCAACATAAGATCCTCCACTGAGCAACCTTCTCCATGGTTTTTGTAGTGGGAGAAGAGATGATTAGCATGCAACAAATCATGTAAACGTGGATAAGTCGAGAATGGCTCACACCTGAAATTAAAACACAAATTAGCTGCTGACCGAATCGTATCAAAAAACTGTTTTAGGCAATTAGCGTATCAATACTCATCCATATAAATTAGGATAATCCAAACATGTTTCTTACCAATCATGAAAAACACCTAACCGACCTCTATCGTAAATAGCAGACAAGGTTCATGCTCATAGGAACTGTATTCATTACCCAGACAGGTAATGAGTGCAGAGCCACAGCAAATCCACCGCAATAAGCATTCATATCCGGGACATTTCGTATTTCTGTCCCGTTCACATTCATCAGCTTCCAGTAATGGCGAACTTGATCTTGCCAAAAGATAGTTTCGGTAGTAAACTCCTCTCGAGTGATACCTATTGTGAAAAAAGTTAAAAATTATCATGCCAGATAGGAACTGCTTTACACCACCATGATTATTGCTCATCTATTTCTATTTAATCATGGCCACCGAAGAGAAAATAAGGAATGATGCAATTAATCCATTCAGGTTCTACGTGTTACTGGTGGTAAACTATTTGTTTGACAGACAGCAAGACATCTTAAATCCATATTATTTGTTGAACAGATAACAAGACATATTAAATCCATGATTTTGGTAAGGAAAGCAATCCAGTACAGACGGAATATTTCTAAGCAAAAAGAAAAGAGCACTAAAATTTTCATATAGCAAGCCAAAAGAACTCTAGAATCTCAGTTTCGCCTACAGTCCAGGTCGTAAATTTGCAATCTTTCTTCTTCAATGATATGTGATAGTTTCAATATCTTCACACACCGATTATGATTTGCTTCGATGGAATGATAACTTTTTAAGGCAACGGTTTTTCATTAGCGGAGAAGGAATTCATATCCAAAAAAGCCAATGATTTGAACCCAAAAATTCTCTAGGAATAAATGATGAACGATATAAGATTAATCCAACAATTAACTAACAGTCAATAGCAAGAATCTTTAAATATCCTAAGAAAGGAATAAGCATTAGAATTTAGCCTTCAAAGCTTCAGTGCCACAATTTGCTGTTATTGAGCATCGGTAGTCACATTAAACTGGGTCTGAAAATAATGACATGATTACAAACTCAATCGTCACGGACACTGTAGCGACAATAAACCTAGATGATGGAAAGCACAAGATTAATACGTGAATACCAGAAAACCTGGAAATAAGACTGATAGGCCCCTATGCTTTGCAAATATGCAAAGTAGACAAATAATAGTTTCTCGAGCTTAGTGACTATGGTTCAATGGTTCAAGGGCAGCAAGAAGTAAAAAACGTAAAGAAACTGGCTGCTTCAGTTCAAATACAACTCACAGACCTATTCTGCTGAGCCTGCGTGAATATACTAAAAGACAATCTGGTCTAGGTGGGAGTTTCTGGGAAGTTGTTTGTGTACCTTTCATTTGTATACAATTTCCAATAGGAGTGTTCCATGAAGGTTTAGAATCATCCACGGTATCACACACATCTATGAGCTACAATTCCAAATTGTGCAGAAGGCATTACTGATTTTCTTCTTTAATTCAGATTGCTGTCTCAACTTTTCGAAGCAATTAGTTTCCAGCACATTGCTGTGGTTACGTTTACCAACCTATCCCATATTAATGGATAATCTTTATCCTTCCTATATGCAGGTGGAGCCAAATAGACAAAATATCCACTAGGTCGCAGAACACAGATGATTTCTTTAAGTAAAATACCATCTGCAGAAACCAAAATTGATATTATAATTAAAAATTAGTAAACCAAGTGAACGAGAAACATATTCCAGAACTCAACAAGGGAATGTCTCAAACCAAATATAGCATGCCACAAGTCTCTAAAATCTACCATCCAATCTCTAAAATTTCTGACTTAAATGAACAAAAGAGCATGATGCTAAGACATCCAAATTCATGGACAGCAGGTCATCTGTGAACTGTAGTTTACAATCTATTGTTACCAACTGCCCGTTCCTTTGTAGGATGAATGTGTTGCCTGATCTCTTATAGTTTATAAACCATTATTGAGAAATCCAGTTTCTAATCTACCACAGCTTCATATTTAAATGCTAAAAAAATCATAGTCACTCTAAATACACAATCAACTTACACTTTAGTACCTCCACCGGAAAGCACACGTTCTTCAGAAACATGGTTAACAGTATTTAAGTCATTGATATGCTGATTAAAAGTAGTTTCACTTTTATTGAGCAATAAGCATTTCCTATGAAGTCCTTGACCTCCTAGATACTCCTCTGATATTTGGGTCAATGACTGAAATTCGTTATTCCTTCAGCAGCAATCGAACTACACATATCCGTATCCACAGTAGCAATAAACGTTTTGAGGTTTTACAATAGGAAAGTGATTAATATACTCCAAAAAAGAGCTTCTTAAACTCAACTTAGCTAAAAAAAATCCTTAAGTAACATCATTACAATAAAATCTATGGTGAGAATAATTTTTATAATTTACATAAAAATAGAGGTGTAAAAAGTTTTGCCAACAGTGAACTTATCAATTCCCTTTGCATCACAATGGATTGAGGACTTAAGAAAAGAAAAAGAGCAAGCTCATGCAGATTTGAAGCATAATCCTCAAATGCATAAAATTCTAAATCTAAACTAGGTATTGATAGCAAAAATTATAAAACAATTATCAAAAGTCTTAAGTAAAAATAAGCCAATCTTTTTTTTATATATATATAATAATTTACCAGCAGGTCTTTATCCTACCAACAACACATAGCAAGTGTACTAACTATTGCATTATGGGGATTAGCTTAATCTTTCTTATATTGAAAATTATCCTATCTGAAAAGCATATCTGCTTGGAAATCAGTAGACCAAACAGCAAACAATGCCTAGCATGAAGTCCTCAACGATCAACATATTTAGTTTTCTTGATTTCAAAGTCTCAAATATAACCCTAGGACCCAGGAGATAGTTGAAATCTTGAAACTTCAGAATGTGTATGTTGAGATTAAGAGTTGGTATACCACCCAAAGAAAAATCGACAACAATGAAATCAATCGGATACACACATGAATATCAAAACCATTAAAAAATTGCTCCAGTGATTGATAAACTCTATAAGGCCATAAGGCTTTTCATAGTCCCAATCAAGACTTTCATACTATTAGCCTACACTGCTACTTCTAAAACTTGAACTGGTTGCAGTAGTCAACAATAATGAATGCTCAAAATGCACTACAACATCTAAAGAAACAGAGGAAACTTGTTAGACACAGCACATCTACTTTGCAAGCAATCATTTCACAGCCACTGTTAAAAACCATAAATATATCATTTTCCAGCTATCCATACATTAAAAAAGGGATGAATGATTACAAAAGGAATTTTTACTAAAATCAACTGGATTTTCTAAAGTAATCTATGCATATAAAATGCAGCATGCCAACAAACATTACAAGTTCAGCTACCATAAAACCATTCTCATGCCAATTAACACAACACCTTGAACAGTGAACCATATCAAATGAGCTAGCAGGATAAGGTAGCTGGTTTGTGGTCAAGGCAGAGATCATTGCACCAATGCCTTGCTCCAAAGCAAATTGAATCTGATTTTCATGACCATATTTGGGAGCAAAAGACATTGCATGTCTATCAAAGGGAAGAAGATAAGCTGAGAAGCTGGCAACTCCACAGCCAACATCAAGAACTTGATATAGCCCTGCTGAACGGAGGTCATCTTTTTTGTTAGCTGTCATGTTTCCTAACCTTCATTAAAAGAGAAAAGGAAGACCAAGTTAACTATTAAGCAAAACTAACCACTGCGCACTGAAAAAATATATGGAAGTAGAGGCTTCATGGCAAATATAACAAAAGCTTTCTTTAGAATCAGTCAATATTTTTCTGAAAACAAATGAAAAAAACCATAAGCAATTACTATTATACTTAAACAGAAAACAAATTACAGTTGGAGTTTACGAAGTAAAAGCGACTCTGTAAATCAAAAAAATCAATATCATGGGCTCACAGTTTGATGTGTCAGAATTAATAGGCATAAAGAAAACACCCTCAGCGCACACTCATATCCTCTTCCACTCAATGTAACAGATGTTTTGAAGTCATAGTTAGGCTTAGTAATTTTAGTTACATAATTCTTTCCAGGTTGATGCACTTTCTAAGTGAAAAGAATGGAAACATAGGAAGAAAGACCAAAATACCGTGAAACTGAAAATTGAAACTTTGGTCTCACTGTAAAATTCAATGAGCTCATGTTGACAGTTGCATTAGATAACCTAGGTAACCAAAATGTATTTCTAAGCTTGGGGAATTGACATGTCATCTAACACTGATTTCATTGCAGGTTTAGTAAATGATGTCTTAACATGACAAAATGAGAATGAAGGATTAAGCAAACTATGTTAAACATAATTACCATTGAATGTATTCAAGTGCCCCATGCTTGAAGTGAGTACCACCACCAGGGAACCACCACAATTGGTCTATTTTGTGCACCCAATTTTGTCCTCCCTTGACTTCAGCAAGATGTGTATGATATACATTGCTTCTCCACATCTCTGCTGATCAGCCATCTTATTGGAATCTTATAATCTTCTGGTGGTGGAACTAAGCAGAACAAATGCTTATCTGGTGGAGGACAGCGCCTCTCAGCTCTTCTCTTCCAGAAAGATCCAAGCTAGGGAGCAACTTCTTCACAAAAGAAGGTTCATGGCAAGGGATATACTCATTGAACATTATAGGACATATGTTCATCCCCCTTTCCATACTCATAAGTGGTGTTTTCCAGTAAGTTAAAGCAACTTTGTTTATAAAAGTGGTAGTACCTGCAGCTGTAAAAGACAAATACATAACAGTCACAAACATTCTTAGTTGCTGAAGGCTAAAAAAAATTAAGCCATAGCTTTAATTTTCATCATATGATAAGCAAACTAACATATCCACATTCATGCACAATGCATTTGTATTATGAAGTCGCAGACTAGATTTTAATCTCAAGGATAATTTTCTTAACGTCCAGAATTTCAGCATGTACTCTTACACATGCTATGACAAATCTCCATTTCAAAAATTTAATAAGAAAACAATGTAACTTTGTCACAAATATATATTCTATTCATGGTACGTTAAAATAGACAAATATCTCCAGTAATGCAAAATAAGTCAAATGTTCTTCATCAATACCTATTAAGCAACAAAAATTCATATCATATTTTGAATGAAGACAAATTGTAGTCTTCTAGGACAATGGCTGTGTATATAAACTCAACTTAACTTTGAAAGCACAATAGTTAAATGTTTGGTGAACATCAACTAAAAGTGGGGACAACTCATTTTTTCACTTATATTTGACATCTAGCGATTACATCCGACAACAACTGTAGCTTCAAAACCACACTACCTCAATTCTTAACATACCCTTGAAGTAAATATTTAGTCCTTAGCATGGTTTTATTTAAAATGCACAACTTGCACTGAGGGCACTGGCGTAGCAGAACTTTCAATTGGTCTAATGGATCCCCTACTGCTTCCTATTCAAATATGTAATGTAAACCTAACTTTATTACAATTATCATGGGCTAATGTTCAGCGCCTGTAACATTTTGCTAGGACTTGGCAATTTGTTATAATGCTGTATGTCTTTTCTTTTCTATCATTTTGCTATGAAGCGTCATCCGCAACTTTAGTCACATAGTGCGTTCAAAAGTTGACAACTAAATCCAACAGTGCCAAAGGGATTAGCCAGTCTCTCCTTCAACTCAACTATTACACTCCGCATTCCAACTCCATCACATTAAAAAAGACCTTCCAACTAGATTCAGAAACCAGAAAATCATTCAAAAGAAGAGGAATAAATCAAGAAGCATAAGTCACTATCTCAAAGAACAAAGAACTCACGTAAATTTCTATCTAAACTAAACAATTAGTAAGGTAGTTAAACGAAAAAATGTTATACTCGTTCTATTACATACATCCAATGAGTTGAAGTATGACCGGTCTAAATTGTGAGATTTCAGTTCAACTAAAACTCAAAAACACAAAACAGAGTGTAAAAACAGAAGGATTCCAAGCAATCCAAATCTGAAACCAAGAGATGAAAACAGGATATCTATTGGTAAATAAGCTCAATTACGATCAATCCAAAAACAAAATTACATTCCACACAACAAAGGGAAGGAAAATCCAAATGGGTATCGGTGAATTTTAACTGCATGAGGTAATAGGAAATGCAAACAAAAGTAACCAGGCAATGAAGTACTGGAGGATGTTCCGAGAGACGTAGATGGGAGCGTTGTTTCCAAATATAGTCCCCAAGTAGACGGAACCCAGCATTATTAGCTGCCCTGATTTCGAATCAAATGCTGAACGCAAAGCGTATCCTCCCATTTTCTTTCCTCAATTTTTTGGTCTGTTGGGTCAGTGCCAGTGATTTTCTTTCTTTGTATCCGCGTAGAAGGAAGAAAAAGAAGGGTTAGAGTGATGTTGTTGTTAGCAGCAGAAGAAGGTAGACTGCTTGTACCGGTTAGTCGCTATCAATTTTATTTTTATTCGCTTTTTCACCGCCTCGAGCCTGAACGTGTCCAATGCATGTGAGTTTGCATATTATTGTTCTTTTTTAAGTAATAATTCATAAATTATCCGCCATCATTCATCTATTATTTAATATGTTAACCTATTTTAAATTATATATATATTTTCTTTCTTTAATAACATTTAATTTAGAGGGATTGCATATTATTGCATTTTTACTCATAGATATAACACTTCCGTAACATTCTTAAAATATATGTCTAATATTTTATTTATAGATTAAAAATTAATGAATGCAACAAATATTAAATATATGTCTAACTCACCCCGATCTTTGTGTCGCTTCCACTATGGACAAGAAACACAAACTAGCTGAAATATCAAGTCACCTCTTAATATATTTTAGGGAACACTAATACTAGGTATAGGGCTCAGACCTTAGTTATATGTGTGTGTGTGTGGCTTGCAGACCGAGCCCAACTAAGGCTTGAGGCAAGCTCTTTATCTTCTGGCCTTGTTTGATCTGATCCAGCCTTTTTGTTACTTTCATTTTAAGACAAGTAATAAAAAATAGCTTAAACATCAAATAGTTCTTAATATATTTTAGGGAACAATAATGCTAGATATCGAAAAACCTATTCAATAAATATACCTCAAATGAGATGAAACTTATGATGTGGATGGTTAAAATGTGTAACAAATAATAAAAATTATTAGAATTATTTATCAATTCGATGAATGTCATCTCATTGGTTATGTCATTTAGAATGAATTTTTAAAATCAATTATGAAATATCAAACATTACTCTTTAAGAAAAAAACAAGATGTATAGTAGATATTTATAGCAATTTATAAGCTTAAGGATGATTTTGAAACTCAAAAGTTGTTTGTAAGACTTTAGAATATTTGAAAGAATATTGAAAATCTATTTCAATACGTGTAAGACTTATATTTATAGTTAAGATTCAAAAACTAGCTATTAGACACGTAAAAATTATAATTTTGTGCGTAAATGGTTGTCGGTTTTCCTTGAATTGGTCTATTGGTTTATTAAAAGCAAAGGGCAAAAATTTTTTCAAACAATAGAGGCCAACTTATACAAACTGGTGGGGCAGTTAACACAAATTGGTTAGTCAGCTAGAGGAATGAAGGTGCTTGTTGCTGCATGCATTCTGTTTTTAAAGTTTTTCAAAATCTTGTATTTTAGTTCCCAAAATCTTTCAAATTGGACTATATTCCAACTTTTAAATAAGCTATTCATATGTTAAATTTCAAAAGTATATTTCTTGAAGTATTTGTAAGTATTCAAAGTGTACTTTGTTACAAAACATGTGCGCTTACAAAACTACCACAATTATAAACATAAAAGTATGCAATATTAAATTTTACTGTCATTTTCCTAATATATAAAATTTATGAAAAGTATCCTAAAATATTATAATCATTTAATCATATCTTTTATACAAAAAAAAATTATGCAACATAGAATTCAAACCTGTGAAATCTTTTTTGTAACAAAAATTTAAAGTAGCCTTCTTTCTCAAGTATTTTCCTGATCGTGGATAATACATGAGATCACCAATTACTTTTTAATAAAATAATTAATTTTGAAAAATAATTTTTTTTAACAAAAATCTTTTAAACATAATTTTAAGCTTATTTGGAAAATTAATTTATGAAAAAAATTATTTTTAATAAATCTATTTACCCAAATTACCAATGTTGATCTAAGTAGTCATGTGGGGATAACCATGACTATTCTTAACTCAATCTAGTATAAGTCTATCTAACACTAATCATTGATGGGTCTCTTAACAGCTATTAAGTGTCCAATCCCTTAGTCTATCTCTCAAGGTTTTGCAATAAAGTATTTGAAAATCTCAACCTAGGCGGCCTTAACATAGGTTCTACCATAAGTTATGTAACGTCTTCAATTTAAGTATCATTGGAGTACCTTAGCGCATGTATTTATTGTATTTTTGTTATTTTTATTGATTATTTAAGTGGATAAATATAGAAGAAAAACTTAGAAACATGTTGGGAAAAAATTTTGGTGAAACAAAGTTCAAATGATGATAAAGGGTAAAATCATCATTTAGGAAAAATTGACCATGAGCAGAATTTGAGAATTTACGATAGAGATTATTAGTGGTTGAATAACCTTTAAACAGCAATAATCGCATTTGCGCCGAAAAAGGGCAATTTTCACAAAAAAAAATGGCAAAATTGTTATTTCGCCAAGGATCGCATGGATCACATTAGAATCCAATCACTAAAAACTCTTGACATATTGTTAATAATATGTAAGAAGAAATTTGAATTTGATTTGAATGTAAATTCCATTAGAAAAGATAAAAATAACTTTTTATGTTTACTAAAAGTAAAATTGTCATTTTAAACAAGGGCTAAAGTGAGAGTTAAATTTAAAGGGCAAGAAAAAAATTATCCTAAAATAGCATGGTAAATGCACTAGGCATAAAGAAAATTTTTAAAAAAGTAAAAAGATAAAAATGATAATTTAAGAAAAAAGGAAAAATGCTAGAATTTTCTCCACCTTTCTTCTTCCTTGGCCACACCAAGCTTTCCCATTTCTCTTTCAAAATTTTGAATTTTTCAAGCTAAAAATCTCACCAAATACAAGGAATTTTAAGAAATTTCTGTTAAGAAAAGTTTATTAAATAAGGTGAGAATTTTATTTTAGTACTATTTTTACATTGGATTATGGTTTTTTTAATGCTGAACTTAATAGATATTAATGGTGAAAATAGGTGAAAAAGGATAATTAAAGCTTAATAATTGGTGAATTTTGCTTTATTAAGGTAAGAAATGCAAAACTCTAATTTATTGATAAATTAGGGTTTATGGATTGTTGAATTTGTGATGGATTTTTAATGAATATATTGTGTAATGAATGTAATAAAATTTGTATGATGATAGCTTATGTGAAAATATTGAAAGAAAATAGGTTATATAGATGCATGTAAAATTGGCTAAAGAGGATGCATTAGCATTTGGTTAATTTTTTTTGTTGTTTGATGTGTATAATGATAAAATTCTGAAAATGAAACTAATTTGATCAAATTGGTGTATTTGTTTATTGATCAGAAGTGAAAAAAATTAGAAGTGTAAAGGTGGATGTATAATTGGCCAACGTGGTAAGTTAGGGATTTATTATGTTTTGATTATATTATCGCAGTCATATAGTATCGAACACGTGAAGTAAGCAAGTGGCGAGAAAAATAAAGAAAATGAGAAAAATTAAGGAAAATAAATAAATATAAAAATTCGATATTTATAATCACTTTTTAGTATACTTTTGGTTATTTACGTTGTGTAATTTGGGATAAAATTTGTTCCTTAGTGAGTAATGTGTATTATTTATGTATAAAAATGATCAAGTATAAATTGTCTCTTAAATGTTAAAAATTTTATGACAAATCACCCGTATTCTTATTAACACTATTTAATTTTGATAGAAAAAGCTTGACTAATATATATGCTTTAGTTTTTCATTGAAAGATAATTTCATCAAAAGTAAAAACTCTAAAAAGCATATAATGACTCTATAAATAAAGGGTTTCAATAGAGAAAAGAAGATTTGAAAAATTTGCTAGGTTATGCTGCCAAAAGGTGAAGGATGCCATCATCTTCTAAATCGAAAGCCCTTTTAAATCTCTTTTGTTTTTGTTTATTTTCTCCAACAATATTGCACAAAACATTCATATTTAAAAAAGAATCAAAAATTAGTCTCATCCGACTTGAATACCAGAAGATTTTTATTGGACTACTGATAATTATTCTCAAGAAAATAATAAAATAAATGATATATTAATATCTATTAAAATAAAATAAAATTTAAATGCGCTTTTTGTTATCTCAACACTTGAGTGTTGGAAAGGCACTGCAAAATGGACTCGCAAATGAGGCCAAGAAAATCTTCACGTGGTATGGTGGTCCTTTTTTCAGGCGAGAAAAATAATGACAGATGAACAACAAAATAGAGAGTAGCCAGCTTTGTCTTGCTCACTGTTCGCAGTCGCAGGTGAGTTCCCACGTTGGCAGTAGAATGGAGAATTAATAACACAATGACATCCGATCCTACTTGATGTCCCAAGCAGATTCCACATCTCTTGTCTATAATACAATTAAATTGCAATTTGAAATTTGGAACATGCATCCGTCCCAATCTTCTCACTTCCAACTTGTAGCTGTCATTTGGCATTTTCATCTCATTTTGTTTTCTTTTTCTTGTTCAAAAATTCAAAACAAAACGTTTACTTGCTACACGCAACTTCTTTTCAATGCATTAATTGAAGTAATAACACATTAGGTCCCCTATATATTTTATATTTACATTAATAAAAATTTATATTTTTGGGAGGAGCCCTCAACTCTTATTGGAAAAGAACAAATTAACATACAATATTAGTATTTAATAATAATAAAAAGAGTTTCGATTTAAAGGAATGTTCAGCATTTGGATTGGAAGTAAGGTGGGAAAGTTTGAAACCTACCCAACAGTTTATTAGCATTAACTGATTTCATTTTTGAAAAGGTGGAACTATGGGAATTTAATACCAAGTAATTGGTTAGTTGACCTAAATACTGCTGCCTTAATTTGTTGTTGCAAGTAAATACAAAAAAGGGGCAACCACAGGGGAAGGCACAAGGAAATTTCCAGGAAGGTCGCAAGTTCTTAATCACAGTGCACGCCACGACAACAACCAACATTGGGAAAACTGCCTTCTCTATTTTCACAATTTAAAACGAAACAAAATAAAATAAAAATATTTATTTATTTGTTGTTATCGACGACCGACCGACCGAATCAAAGAAAGCCATACAAGACGCCAAACTGCCCTATTTCCATGACATTTCTTTCCAGCTATATATTTTTAATTATAATTCACACAGAAAAACAATATCACTGATTAATTTTCTTAAACATATAATAATACTAGGCCTTGAGTAATATTTATATAACATGCAGAATTTGTAAGAAAGACATTCTTATAACTGAGCAGGTTTCACGGGCATCCCGCGGTTTTGGCGCGATTGTAGACCAAATCCACAGATTACATTCATAGACTTAGCTAGGTCAAATTCTCTCTCCTCATCCAAACAAATTGTCCTACTCTTTTATCTATGGATACTCATCCTTGCCTTGCCTGGCATCCCTCTCCATTGTCACAAGTTGTTAAGCGTGTAACATAAAACAAACCATTCTTGCATTCACAAAGAGTTCATCATCGATCAGAACATAAATATATTATTTTAATATAATAATATTAATTAATTATAAGATATATATATATATACACAATTTACATAATAAAATTTAAATTATTGACATATATTTTAAATAAATTTATATTTATAATATTTTTGTTATAAAATTTATGATAATATTTATAAGAATAATAAAAAACCTTATAAAAAAAATACCCTTTACTATTTTTTATTATAAAAAAATTAATATTAATAAACGAGAGCATTACCATTCTTAAAACGACCCATTGGCATTCTACTGCCATTGTAGTGCTCCGTCTTATCGAATGTGGTGGCATATCCTAATCACGCCCTCAAGCATCCACAAAAAAAAATCTATAAAACAAACAATCACAGTCAGTGATGGCTGCAATTGCCATCCCTCGTAGACAACCGACAAATAAATAGCAAAACAAGATATGACATTCTTGCAACCGTCCGATTGGTCATTCTTGTGTCCAAGTTTTCCAATAATAAAATTAAATACGACAAATAGAAGCAAAAAGTAACGACTTTCATTTTTATATCAGCCAGAGCACACGCCATCACATGATCATCATCAAATTTTCAAAACAACAATCATGATCATCTCTACAGCTCCATCATCCTTGAGAAGTCCTCGAAGCATACAAATCCATCCTCGTTTTTATCCACTAGTGCTATCATGCGTCGGCATTCCTCTAACGTGCACCGCTCGTCCCCTAGAGTGGCGAACACCTTAAACAACTCCTCGGCTGTTATTTTACCATCGTGATCTGTGTCGAAGAAATCAAACGTCTCTTTAAGCTCAGGCTCGCAAGCCGGCTCGCAAGCCGAGTTCACCACCCGGCTCAGCTCCGCCAAACTTATACATCCATCACCATCATGATCCACCTCGCTTAGCATCAGGGACACCTCCTCTTGGCTCGGAGGCTCGGATCCCAGCCGGATCAAGAATTTCTCAAGCTCGCTTCTCGAAACCACCCCGTCGTTGTTTCTGTCTAGCAGCTTTAACGCCTGGACAAGGTCAAACTGGAAATCGCCAGAAATGTCGGCCGACGTATCGGACCAGTCGCCCGATATTTCCGGTAGAACACTGGTCGGTGTCCCCGCTCTTTCAGGCGCTGAACCAGGTTTTCCATTGTGGTTAGAGGTGGAGTCGTCAGAGGAAGACGAAAAGGAGTTAAAAGATGAAGGATCGGAGAGTGAGACGATAGTCCGGTCTTTCTTGGGCCGGAAGAGACGCTTGGGGCTGAGTTTGACGATAAGCTTCATGGCTAAAAGAAGAAGAAAGAAGGAAGGGTTGTTTGGAAGAAAAAGATGAAGAAGAGTGTGAGTTGTTGGGAAAGAGGAAGGAAGATCGAGGGGTTAAATGGAGGAAGGAAGACTGGGTAGAGCGCTCCATGGCAGCTTCGAGGAAATTTCCTCAAACTATTTTTCAATGATGTTATATATATATATATATATATCATTAATGTTGATTTATGTGGGGCTGGGGGGTAATTTCGCAAGTTTGACGGTTGTGGAAGGGCTGTTATTTTGGTGACTTCGCTTTTTCACCCAACTTTTTCGTCCAAACAGAGAGGCGTTTTTATAGTGAAAGTCGCTTGCCTTTTGAGTCGGTGGAACCCACAGGTCTCGGGTTATTTATTTATTTTTTTTCCCTTAATTTTATAAGGGAGGCGATTGTCGGAATTTCAAGGTATTGATGAATACGCGGCATTGTTTAAGTGGTTAGTGATGCAATGTATTCCCTGAAAGGTTGAAGGGTATTATTGGAATCATCTGGCATTCGTTTAATGGGAAGGACTGTGAAATCTTGGATTCCATTGTTTAACATTTATATACATTTGGGAGATCTGACAAAAACAATAATATTCCTTTCTTGATAGCTCGTTTCTCATCTAATCTGTGGTTGACATTTTTGACACAACAAATTGTTAATAATAATTTATTATTGTTGAGATTAAATTAAATCATTTTTTTTAACTATTATAAAATTTTAATTTTAGATAAAATAAAATTATTATTATTATTATTATTATTATTTTTTAAACTTATCATTTAGCCAAAGAGGTTGTCCGTGTTCCGCTTTCATTCCCACTATTACTTTTTAAATTTATGAGATATACATTCAAGTTTTTCTTTTTAAAAAGAAAATTAAACTTCTATTGTTGTTTAAGGTTATGACATGAGTTAGAAGAATCAACTTGGGAGGAGGAGGGAAGGGCAGCATAAAATTCCAGGAAGTTGGCGCCGACTGATAGCGAAAGCTGCAGGCGACGCCCACTGCAATAACGCGGAAATACCAACGCAAATACAAAACATACGGAGTACAGAAGTGGATGATCCACTTCTTCTTCAATTTGACTCTTCTCCCTGGGTATTCTATTGGATTGTTATTGTTATTATTACTGATAGATAAACTATGGTGTTAAAAGACAGCCCTTGTTCTGTGCTAAATTCCTTAGAATTCAGTGGGTTTTTATTATGCTGTAGGACTAGGACCACATCCGAATGGCAACGAAATAGCAGCATTCGCGTTGGCATATTCAATGGACAGACATCGTCACATTATTTTTTTTATGTCAGAAATTTAAAAGGAGTATTGATTTTTTTAGTTTGACTTGTTTGCATCCACTCCTTTTTCATTCTTCCATCCCATCACTCACTGTCGCACTCCCACTACCCCCACTCCCACTCGCACTCTGCTCGCTTGCATTGTGGAACATCCCATTTTCCTATGATTGCTATTGTCCACTGATTGCTTCCATCCGCAGCCCTATCCAGGATACAATATAATTATATTTTTTTTTAATTATATTTTTTTATTAATTATTTTAATTTTTTATACAATTTATTTCAAATTTTACTATTCATGGTGTTAAATTTTTACATTAAAAATATTAAATACATAAAATATATAAAAATCAAATCTTTTCAATACAAGTTTATGCTACAAAATATTAAACTTTAAACTACATCATACAATTTGTTTTTCCACCCAACTCAACTCATTTGAGTTTGTCATGGTTTAAATCACTAATTTAATAAGAATTCATATGGGCATAAATATCATTGAATATTTGTTTTGGTAAAATATTTATAAAACTATAAAAAACAACAGGGTTTAGATTTTAAACTATTAAACCTCGTCACATCCTTAGATATTAACATATAAAGAATAAATTTTTAAGAGTATTTTTTAAAATTTTTAAGGGAGATATATAAAAATATTATTAATATTTAAAATTACATATTTTATTATTTTAGTTAATCAATTAATGTTAAATATAATAATTTTACTATTAAAGGACACCTTTTATTTTTTAAAAGAATTAAATTTATTTGTCATTTTGTCGAGCATTAAAAAAAGTATTTTAAAAAATCCCTTTATTTTTATCAACTTATATATCATTATCCATTGTTGTAAGAATCACGTTCAGTGGGTGTTATAATTCAGTAAGATAAAATATGTAAACTTGAAGACTACTGTTTTAGACTTATAAGTTTATAAATTTTTATTTTAAATTAATAATTCTTTAATGTGTGAATTTGTAAAATAGTTTATATATTATAAAATTATTGTAATCAATTTTATTTTATGTTGATGTACTTGATATTTTGCGAGTGTGATGCGTTTTGTTTTGAATTAATGTTAAACACATATAGTTTTAATTAGATAAATCGTAAGTTTAAAGTTAATAGTTAATAATAATACAAGTGTAGTTAAAAAATAAAAAATTTATTAAAAATTTATGAATATTTGTACGAATTTAATAAATATTAAATATTCATTAGAGCGTGTTTGTTAAAAAATGACAAATTCTCTATGAATCTAATGGTTTTGACATAAAATTTTTACAATGAATATAAATTTAGAGGCATTTGTTTCACTATCGTCGTCGGAATTAGTATTGATATTTGTATGTCTACAGCCTATAAAATTGCAGGGGAATTCGAGTTTAGTCTTTAATATTTTTGTAAACTATACTTTCATTCCATCCGGTTGGCACTATTTGAAAATGCTCCTTTTTTTTTATAGAATAAATCTCATAATTTTATATAAAAATACAATATTTATTCATAATTTTAACGAATTACATAAGAATAAAATTTTATCTTATTATATGATCTTTATACCTTTATTTTAAACTACTTGTCTTTCTTTCCACCGCATCGTTGAATGGTTGACTTCGTCTGCCGTAGAGTTGCAACAACATCGAGCTAGTGGCGACACAATGATCACCGCGAATTTTATTCCATGTGAACTCCTCCGGTGCGTCTTTATAAATAATAGTAATAATAACAATGATTTAATTTAGCATTGCAAAGATGGAAAAAACAAAAAAAAATTTTAAAGTCTCATGATTTCATAAAATTACGTAATTGCCCTTATCCCATTTTGAAGGTCATCGATTTTAGTTGCAAGGACCAAATTGAGATAAAAACCACAGCATATCAAGCCCAAGTAGATTTGGTGGTGGAATCTATAATAATTTTTCTTCCACTCAAAATTCTTCCGTATGCATTGACAGGAAAAATAGGAAGTAGCTGCTTTGCAAATTCAACTAGATTGGTAGATCACTCTAAGGTGGTCCGGTCTGTCTGCTGGCCGGCAGAATTAAGGGGGAAAGAATAGAAATTGAGGGAAATAAAAAATTACAGACCAGTGTTTGATTTGTAAAAACTAGTTGGAAGGAATATTCTTAAAGAATCGTGTTCCCGCCGTCGAAGAAATCCTTTCAACACCCAGGAGGAATTGGTAATCCCATGATGGCGTGCCAAGCCGCAAACCGCTGACTGGTCGGGCGTTGGATTCTTATCAATAAAGGAGAAAAAAAAAGTAATAAGAAAACAGAATCAGAATCTACGCTACAAATTCAAATTCTGATCACAAAGTGTCAAAGACGTGACCGCATATTTGTTAATGGAAGGTATTGTCAAAAACTGAAACCAAACCACTCAATCTTCTTCTTCTGCTCTCACTTGGGTTTCGAGCGTGGCAGAGGAGAGAAAATATTTTAATTACTTAGCATATGGGCCAGGCCAGAACACGGTTAGGCCAGCTTGCTTTATGCACCAATCAATTCTCAATACTCTTGAAAGCTTTGTTGCGACAGGCAACAATTTTACTTACTTTCGGGCAATCATGGTATCAAATAATATTTCAAATTCTTAGATTCTTGTAAAAGTATGTTTAGTTCTGACTTTTGAGTCGCTGATTTTCCAAGGTAAAGAGCTCTCTCATTCATGCTCTTTCTTTCTTTCTCGAAATGCTTTCAATGTTACAATAGAGTAAAGAGACAAGACAGAACGAAGCGGCTTCAGTGATTAATGGCAAAATTGAAGAGGAAGTGCTTTTTAGCTGTCATTCATCTTTTAATAGTCAAATACATGAGAGAAAAATCAGGAAACAACAAATCCACTATCAAGTCACTAATGAACCATTGCCTAGCACTAGCTAGTATCTTATTGACTTTTCCCATAGAATACGACAAATAGAAACTAACCAACCACGCGTACTAACTCCAACATTCAATTCGGAGACTTCCACTTCTTCTTGTTCGCGTAGGTGACTGTGATACACCTGCCAACAAAACTCTTGTTGATCGTATTGATTTCGCTGGCATCCACTCGGGCAATCGCAAGTGAAGACAATCCAGGTTCAGTTGTTCTAAAGAATATGCGAGTCCCCCATGTAGAGCGAGTGACCATCCTGAACATGATTTTACACTAGTTGAGTAAATAAAAGATTATTCCCTGTTGAGAACCTTACCATGTAAGCGACAGTGATCTACTTCTACTTGGGGCTATTTATTTGACTCATGAATAAATATGCACAATAAGACTATTTGTCACAGGGTAACTACATTTGGTTATAATACATTTCATATACGTTATATTTATTAAATATAATAATTAATATAAAATTTATAATATAATTATTATCATATTTTTAAATTCGTAATACTTAAAATTTGTTAAAATAATCATGTTTGAAGTTAAAATATTTTAAAAATAATTAATTAAAACACTGACGATAATAGTCTTTAAAAATTTGTACTAATACTTATATCAAATGGTTGAATTTTTTAAAAAATAATTGAATGATAAGAATAGAGTAATTGTGTGATAAAGTTGAGGTGATTTTTCTTTTTCTATGTGCAGTACAATTATCCATGATAATCAAGACTTTCTATTTAAACTTCTATTAAACCATTTAAGTCATTCCATAAAAACACATTGCTACTGTTAACGGCTTAAAATACAAATATTTGCTTCTCTTAAGGAACATCAAGCTGCTTACATAGAGCTCCAACAAGATTCACCAACTTAGCTATTGTACATAAGAGATAATTAACTTCAATATGATCCTTTGCCAAAGCCACAAAAATCAACTGAAGTTGCTGAGAAAAACAACGAACATAATAAACACATTCTCTCTCTTCCAAAAAGGGCATTTTAAGACGTATAAATGCAGTGGACTACCATATTCTTTTGAAACTGATAACATTTTAAGCTCATCTCTCATATTACTAGGCTCGTTATAACATGTATTATCTATTCCACGCAATATAGACATATCCAGTCCAAGCCAAGGAAAAAATTATATTAATTTCAACCTTAAAGGCAACATTACTCGCAACAGCTCAAGGCCTGATAAGTCATGAGACTCATCAATTAAATAGAACACAGTTCATTGTTCATTGACAGTTTCAATTGCAGCAGCACATACCATATTCTTTCGAATCTCTGGGATTGTGAATTACTCAAAATAAGAGCTTTAATATTCTCATTATGGTCAGCAAGAAACCTTAGAAGCCCAATAGAATGTCCTAGAAATTTTTCTTGAAAATTTCCTTGGTTGGTCACTGGAATCTACAAGTTCATCGTCATCATAAAATGCAAGTCCTTGTGGCAACAGATATCGGACAGCATTCATCGTTGGTTTAGAGCAACATGCTTAAATATGTTGGTTTTGATTCAAGAATGCTCGACAAGTATCCAAATTTGGTTATGTGAACTATTTAGGCCTCCAACTTGTTTAAGAAATCTTTCCTTCTTTTTCAAATTTTGAACCCTTTACTAATAAAAGAATCAGGACCTCCTTGGTCACCAATCTGTGGTTTGACAAGATAAAGACAATCACAGCAGTGTCCTTTGCCTATTAATGCACTCTAACGAAGATAGATATTCAGTAAACCAAGAAGGGGCAAACAGCCTTGGCACTTCTCCAGATTTTCTGACGGGAAAATTTTGCAAATATGCTTTCCGTTCTTGCTCTCGATTATTAACATTATAATCTGAGATTAATCAATTCCAACATTAGTTCGTCAAGGGTTGGTGGCAATTTTCTTTTGAAATGCCTCTCCATAACTATGTCAAAATTAAGATGCACGTCAAACGTACATCCAACACATTGACAACAAAAGCATCAATTCAATGAAAAATAAAGACAAACAAAGAATAACCAACAAACATCACCATTCAATTAAACACTTAGCACGTACCACAAAAACCTCAACAATCCATCAGAAATCGACACAACCAAAAAGAAAGAAAATGAATTTTCAAGTTTTGGAACAATGCATAATATTTGGTTTGCATGTTACTTCAATGCTTTTGGTTGCTTGTTACATCGATGCTTAAAATGATGAAAAAGTTTTGTCGACTGCGATAACTTTAAGCCAAACTTGAGTGCAATACACGTAGTTGGGAGTATATATAGAGTTCTGTAATGGGATTTGGTACTGAAAAGTTAAAAGGGAAAAAAAAATGAAGTTTTTTAAAAATAGCAATTTTTTTTTAAATTAATTTATTAAAATAGTTGCATTGTTTGTTTTTCAATCAAACTAATCAATTATATTAATTTTTAACGAAAATGATCTCAGGGGCAAAGTTTATAACAAAATTTATTTATTTATTTATTTTTTATTTTTGTCTCATTTGCAAAAGTAATAAACTAACATTAGAATGTATTGAATTTCAACTCACTTGAAATTAACTTCTAAGTATATTTAAAGTTTTAAGTTAACTTTTTTGAAAGTCAATTTTATTAACTTTTTTAAAAATTAATTCATATAAATTTAAAAATTAATTTTTTTAAAAGTTAATTCTACTTTTTCAATTATATGAAAGTATTTTTGTTTAAAATCGATATGTTTGGTTTATTTTAATAAAAAAATTACAACATAATTATTTTAATGAATTGATTAAAAAAGTGATTATCTTAAAAATTTATCAAAAAAAAGAAATTTCTAAGAAACTTAAAAACATTTTATTTAAGCATTCGAATTTACCAAATCTCAACATTTATTATTTTGATATCTTTTGAAATTTATATACGAAAGTAAATATGTTTAGTGTCAGAAATTTTCGTACATATGAAAATTATAATTTTTTTCTCTTTTAAAGTTAGTTTAAAGTTTTATCATGTATAAAATTTTATAATTATAAAATAATACAATCTTAAAATTTACATAATTTATAAAATATTATCTTTGAAAAACTTAACTAAAGAATTTTATTAAAATTTTTACATTAGTATTTGCATAATATAAAATTTTAAAATGTTAAGAGATTATGCATTTGAAAACTCTAAAACTCAATTATTTATCATTTAATTATGAATCAAAACTTTCTTAACTAATATGACTTTTGACACTAGAATGAGTATTGAGCACAGCTTTGATGTATAATAATTCTTAATAAAGAAACAACTAATCCTTTTTAAGAAAATATATAACTAATACGGTATTGAGGTACAAACGAGAACAAATGAGAAAGTAGTGCATTTTAAGTTTGTAAAATTTTTCATTTATGATATTCTGTAGTAGTTTTTGCTGTTATTTTTATCTTGATGTTCCCAGTCACAAATTAGGAGAAAAGGTCTACTACATACTTTGTTTAACATGCATAACATTACAGAGGATCGTCATAACAGCCTTCATACCAGCCCCGGAATCGAAATTAGTTTTCTTCCAAAGGATTTGCAGAGAGCCCCGAGTTATAAACTAATAGAACACCAACTTCAGCGCCAAATTGAAAACTTCTTAAACACTTACAAATGTAACAAACGGAATCAAAGAAAACACAGCAAACAAAGATGCATGGTTCAAAAAGGAAGGCAAAGAAGCCATTTTTCATTGCGCAGATCAACTATGAAAATTGGTTCCACCTGAAGCTTTGCTAAAAGAAAATTACAAAAACTACTAAACAAACAATTTAGATGCCATCAAATAAGCACAAAAATGAAAAAACCCAAAAGAACAAAAAGCAAAACTGTTCCGTCTACTCATCATTTTCAGCATCTTTGTTCTTCTTCTTCTTCTTCTTCTTCTTCTTTTTATCAGCTAGAGCATCATTTTCACCATTGTCAGCACCCTTAGTCTCCCCTGCTTCTTTGTCCTTTCTTCTTTTTTCTTCTTCTCAGACTTCTCTGATTCAGGTGAACCAGCTTTGTCCTTATCTTTGTACTTCTTTTCCTTCACCTTCTCAGACTTTTCCACTTCTGTGTCTACATCACCATTTTCTTTGTCCTTCTTTTTCTTTTTCTTTTTCTCTTTTTTCTCAATTTCAATTTCCTCAGTCCCATCTTCCTTCACTTTCTTCACCTTCACAGCCTCTTCCCTCTCAACTTCTACAACCTCTTCTACTTTGGCCTTCTTAGCCGGCACTGGAGCAGGGCTATCACCACTCCCATCTAATTTCCGCTTACGCCCCTCTCCATCTTCATCATCTGTAGATTTCTTCTTCTCCTTCTCCACATCAACAGTCCCTTTCTCTGCCACAGTTGGTTCAGCTGCAGCTGCAAGGCTTGCAACAACAGAATCTCCACCAGCTGGCAAAACCACACTTCTCATCCACTCTTGGGGTGTTTTCTCATTAGGCTTCCCATGCTTATCCAACTTTCCTTCAGAAATCAACTTCTTCTTCATAGAAGCCCTCGGTCCCAACCCCCATTTCCTTGGATATGTATCCCTATCCATCACCACCCTCTTGATCCTTGCCACCACACCATGATCACATGTAGCCATCACTGCAGTAGTCATCTCAGCAATCCCCAATGCAATTGCCTCCCCTTTCGTAGTCATCAACACAACTTCCTCCCCAACCTCAATGTCATTCTCAAACCTCAACAACCCCGGAATCATCAATTTTGCCCCATAACATATAGCATTCACGGTGGTATCCTTCACAACCAACCTCTTATAACTAGTCAAAAGCACTTCAAGTGGCATAATCACTCTCCTCAAATAAGTCTCATCTCGGTAATTATCATACAACCATTGTGCATCCATCACATCATGCATGGTAACCATATTATCATTTTCACCTAAAATCCCAGACCTCACTCTTCTCAATTCTTGCATATGCCCACCAACACCAAGAATTAATCCCAAATGCACACACAAAGTCCTAACATAAGTACCGGCCTCACAAGAAATCCAGAAAACAACCAAATGCCTATTAACGTCATACTCAAGCAGCTTACTTTCATAGATGGTCCTAATCCTAAGCTGTCTTTTGACAGCTGAAATCAAAGGTGGCCTCTGAAACACAGCCCCAGTCAAAGTTTCAAGTGCCCGACCTACTTTCGCAACATCAGGCACTTTATCATGCAATCTTGCAACACAAACGTACTCTTTACCGGCCCCTTGTTGTGATTTAACAAGGCGTGTGGCTCTATCGATGCAAACAATGAGGTTTCCGGTCACTTTGGGATCCAAAGTGCCACTGTGACCGGTCTTTTCGACACGTAAAATGCGTTTAATCCACGCGACGACCTCGTGCGAAGATGGGTTTGCTGGTTTATCAAGATTGAGGATACCGTACCTGATGTACTCTGCGAGAGGACGCTTGAGAGGCGAGAAACCGCTGGGGAGAGGAGTGTAGTGTCCGGTTCGCACGTTGAGACGGTCATAGTTCTTCAATAGTATTGGCCACTGGGAGGTGTCAATAGAGGGAGTGAAGTTCTGGGGCTTGATGATGAAATCTTTGGTGTCGTCGGCGTCAGTAGCAGCATCATTTTTCGTGGGTTCAGCGTCCGTTGATTTCTTTTTATTTTTTTTTCTTCTCGGATCGGGGGAGCTCAACATCTGTCATGGTGATGTGTGTTTCGGTAGTGTCTAGCTTACTGGAGGTTATTAGGGTTTTGGGTGTGGCGAGAAGTAAAGAAAGACGAGTTGAAAATGATGATTTATAGGGGTTAGGGTTTTGGGGGTTTAGGGAAGAAGATGCTGGCGAGCAACTCAGACGGAAAGAATGATCAATGATTATGGATTGGGCTTATTTCTCTTTGTTTGGACTGCAATCGTTACGGACAGATTTGAAAATTCAAGATTAGGGCCCATTAGTCTTAAATTACTAATTGTGCAACAGATGGCAAATTGGCAATATGCTGAGGGGTGTAATTAGAAATAGCAATTTTAAGTGTAGATCTGTTATCCGACTGTCATGGACCGAATTTCTATGCTTCTTAGCATATTTAAACAAAAAATAAATAAATAAAATTCATAACGAGTTGGAACCAGTACAGGTACAAAAAAATATTCACAATATCCTAACAAGTGTTTGTGGATATTTAATTTTTTCATAACAATTTAATTTGTAATTAATTAATTTTTTATAATTTAACTTCAAATTATAACAATAAAGAATTAAAAATTACAATGTATTTAAGCAATAAGAATATTGTTGATAAAGTAAATTTATTATTCACTATGATAGAAATTATGGTGGGCGGGTACTAACTACAATTCAATAATTTAAAAATATAATATTTGTGATTATTATTTTGGACTTATATGTTCACTTTAAAACTTTTAATTTTAAAATTTTTAATACTTTTATATATAAATTTATAAAATAGTTGTGTATTTTTTGAATGTTTTTTGTTTAATGATATAAAATTAAAGTTGAAATTTTATAATTTTAATTAGATCATTTGATAAGTTTTAGTTTATATTTAGTAATAATATAAGTTAGATAAAAATATAAAAAATATATACTATATGCTAAGAACCCCGGCAAATATATACGTATACAAATTAATAAATATTAAAGTATCTGTTTAGTTAAGTTTAATAATGAAATAGTCAAACTATAACAGATTTGGTGTAAATTTGATATTGAATTTTTTAATGAATATAAAATGAAGTTAAGAAGTATTTGTCCCAAATCGATTCTCTGTTATCCTTAAGTGTAACTATGTATGCATATTCAAGCCTAATGTTTGATTTATTAACAAGTTTAATGAACTAAGAGAGTGCTTTGAGCGAGATGCATAACCTGTCTTTTTTATCTATATAATAATTTTGATACATATTTATATTTATTTTAAAATATTCAATTAAAAATAATTAATTATAAAGAAAAATAAAAGTAATAAAATACATAATATATTTTTATGGAATGCTTCTAATAAGATTATTTTAATTTTAATACATAAACACAATTGTAACTATATTTAGTGTTGATTCAGGTATATTTTAATATTACTTATTGTAAATACACGCAAATTTACAAATATATTTATTAGCCTTAAAAAAAAAGTCTATTAACCACTATATTATCATAGTGGATTATAACATTAAAATTTATAAATATAAATAATTTTTTTTTATTAATATTTACTCTGTTTTGATTAACTAATTTTAATTTTTTAATCGATGATGTATCTAGTTAATTGTTATTTTTTTTAATTTATCTTAATTATCTTAATCAACATATTGTACACCTTTTTATTTGAATGCTCAATTAATTACACATTAAGATAAATATATATTTTTATTTATTATACGTGTATATAATTTTTTTTTATTGCAATCAATTTAAAAGAAATAGTATTCATATTATCGTTTTAAGTACACATTTAAACACTTAACGTAATACTAAAAATACTTGAAAAGTATTTTTTTTGAAAATAATTGATAATCAAACATCTATGACATAAGTACACTACAAAAATGTACTATAAAAGATAAAATCACTTACACCAAATTTATTGTTTAAGATATTCTTTTTTACTTAATATATAAAAATAAAAATTTTATTTAATTTAAAATAAAATTTTTAATTATGCTCACGAGAACTATAAAATAATAATTTGACATTAAACGTTTAAAACATAATTTTAATTTAATAATAATATATATATCTAATTTTATTTTTATCACATTAATTTTTTTTCAAATAAAAAATATATAAGAATACAACAATTACATAAATTTTATTTATGTCAATATATTTTGACGATTTATATAATTTTTAAAGTGTTTTTATTATTATTTTTTTTTGAAGTTATAAAAAAATTAAATAAAAGAATACCGCCGGAAATTCCAATGATACCTAACCGTCCATCCCCGCATGCGCCACAACAGAACATGCGCCGTAGCAAAAACGCTCCCTCAACAATAGACATTTTTAAAATTAAGCCAATATTTTTTTTTCTGTTTTTTATTTAAATAAAATAAAATTTTATATATATATATATATATATATATATATTATATATGTATGTTATGTATGTATTCTGCATTCTCTATAAATTGAACCAAACCGTCCGGTTTTCCCTCAACTACAATCCAGATAAATTACGATTTTCATTTCTATTCCTCACTGTCACCTAACGTTTACAAATAACTAAAATTCCTAACAGCCGGCAACCGTTAATGGCAGGCCTTCAATACAACTTTTTCCCGACAGATTTCTTCTACCCTCGTTCATCAAACCCTGCTGGCTCCGTCGATACCGCCTCCGCCGCCGCTGGAAAACCAGCTCGTTCTTTGCAGCAGTACTATTTCTTCCCCACTGATTTCTTGTACCCTCGGCTGCAGTCTCAGCAGATGCAAGTCAATAACACCACCTCCCGCATGCACCGGGCAGCTCCTCTGCAAATCGAAAGGCGAGATTTTTCCAACAATCCGGCCAGCTACAACCAGGCTGGTGATTCTATGGATTTAGCAGAGTGAAGAGATGGGAAAAAAATAAAAATAAAATATTACCCTTTTTCCCATTTTCTTGCGTGTGGGTTTGTGTACTTGTTGAATACCAGTACTGAATAAATTTGCAGATCGAACTGTTTTGTTGTTGTTGCTGTTGTTATTGGAGAATTTTGTGTTGTATCTGTGGATCTACTGCGACTTTGAGAATTCATGATAGTATTGAATTTGATAGAAATTAAGGTATTACTATTACCAATTTCAGTATCCTGATCATGGGTTGTATGCTTATTAACATAATACATGAAATTGAAATCAGCATAACTGAAAAAACAATTTTTTTCTTCTTATTTCTCATTACTATTCATTACCTTATTGTTCGTTAATGGCTTGGCTTTTCGTACTCATCAATGTTCATAATTCTGTTCATTCACGAGCCATCATTTTTTGCCAGCAATCCCATCTCACAAGATGACACAAATAACATAAATGTTGTTTGTCCAAATTTCTGCAACTTTATTCAGTAATACTGTAATATATTTTGTAAATTTTGAGGACGGCCTGCGTATGAATTCAATCGGATGGAGACATTCCATATGCTACGGAGAGTCGACTTTAGAGTTGAGAAAAAAGCTGCCTTACGTCAGGCAGCGGGCGGCAGGGAAGCCTGGTTGGTGGAACCGAATATGCCCAGGAATATGCTTTCATTTATAAGAATCGAAACATATGTGAGCCACAGAGGACGCACGCTCATGCGGAGTAACCTTGAACAAATAATGACCATTTTTTCATTTTGAAGGATGTTCTCTTGCTTCTGAAAGGTCAACTAGGCTGTTTCCCAGAACATGTGTTGTGCGTATCAACCATTAAAACACAACCCTTGTTTAATTAAAACATTATTAACAACAATATTCAAAAGAAAACCAACAAGAGATTTCATAAAGTAATTGTACTTTTACTTTTTAACTCTTTAAAAAAGATTAGTTTAATTTATTTTAAATTTTTTAAAAATATATTTAGTTATATTTTTAAATTTATTATTTATTTTAATATATATATTTAATTTATTAAAATTTTAAATATAATATAAAAAAGATTTTAAAATAAATAAATAAAAGATTTTATAAATACCTACTTTACATTAGAATATTATTATTATTATTATATTATTTTTATTTTTTTCACGTAAATACCATTATTTATTAAAATTATAGAATAATGTTTTTTTTGTATCGACCGTTTTTCTAGTGTTTCTGGATATATATTTTATTTTTAAATAATAATAGAGACGTGTGGATATTAATTGGGGTATGTACGGATCTTTTTCAGGGTCGGTATTGAACACGTGTGCTGTCAATTCTCAATCATCCTTTTAACCTTTACCCTCCACCCCGCCATGTGGCTGGCCTACGCGTATACAATGCCCACCTCATTTTAAACATCTTGGCCGTGCAATGTTCTCTGCCGTGGCGATTAGTAGGTGACTAAAGGTCAACATAGCGCACGTGTACAGGGTACCACTTAGCTTTATTATTAAATTTTTTAATTTCCAGTTGCAGTCATATTGACGCGGCATGTTTTTAGTGCTAATCCTTGTTATTACCGTAGCAAGAAGTCAGAGGGCAGCAGGAAGAATGACCTCGCAGGCTGTACAAGTAGAATAATCAGCCTGGTGGTTTCCAGATAAGTCCGAACCAAACAGGCTACGTGAACCCGAACCAAACAGATTCGGAGAGCCCCGTACTATATAGGCAATTTGGCTTCCTTGTGCGAAAGCAATTGGAAAAGGAGATATTTTCTTAGCTCAAGCGGAGGTAAAATGTCTCTTGTGTTTATTTCTCTCATTGCAGAATTTTATAGGTTTTGAACTGTTGTTTGGTTGTGGGAAAGTGGAGAGAAAATGAACAAAAATGAAGTTTGTAATATTTTACATATAGAAAGTTTTAATCTGAAACTGAAGCAAGCAAAGTTGAACCGAAAGAATTGCATTTTCTCAGTAACTAGGAGGTTTTTTGATTGATTCAGAGCCTGATCTTCTTGATCTTATTATTACCGTTATTATTGTTATTATGAAATACTGGATATAGATCTTTCGTGGAAGTATTTATTTTACTTTCGTTGTGTTTTTATTCATTATTATTTATTTTAAGAAACAAAAAAGAAAAATTTTGTTGATCCGGTATTTTAGCTTCAAATATATGTTAGCATGTTGTACCTTATATGTCATTTTTAACAAGCATTTGATCTCTTTATTTTTGAAATTTTATGTTTTTACAAGCTGTTGTTCCTGGGATCTGATGTTTAGATCATTGCTCGTGGTATTAATAAATTTGGAATGTGCTTGAACTGGGTCGTTTGTATCCATGATTAAGGATGTCAATTTTGATTGTGTCCTCTGGTGAATATGAGATTTTTATAAATTGGAATGTCCGTTATGGATAGTAGGTGGTGAAGATGATGCATCCTTACCCGAGGGTTCATAAAGATTGAGTATCAATATGTTGAGGCTTGGCAGAAATTTTTCTTATTTTAATTGTCTGTGCTCTTCTTTTTGTTGATTTAGATTACAGATTAGAAGAGAAGATTAGATTTTGATGGCGCTAGTTTCAGGAAGAAGGTCGACATTGAATCCTGATGCCCCGCTCTTTATTCCTGCTGCGTTACGTCAAGTGGAGGATTTCTCTCCTGAATGGTGGCAACTGATCACAACCTCAACATGGTACCCGGGGGCTACTGGCTTAGCCAGCACCAGGATGAGGATGGCTTTTATGACAATGGCGAATACGACTTTGATAGGAGTAACGTTGCTGACTTTCTTCCAGATACATTTGATCTAGATGCTGGTGAAAGTTTCTTTAGTATGGAATCTCAATTCGATGACTTTGTTTCTCCTTATGATGACGAAGTTGAAAATGTTTCTTCCCTTTTTCCTGCTTATGGTGGTATGGATGAACTCTTTGAATATTTCTAATGAATATTATAATATACTCGCAGAATCTTGGTTTTAGACTGTGTGGTAGGACACATTTGACTGAAATATGATGTTGAATAATAGGGTTGGAAAAGGATGCAGAGGCATTGAAGGATAGTATGAGCTTGTTGAAATCTCCAAAGTCTTCCGTGGAACCAGCCAAATATGTTGAGAAGCCAGCTAAGGATGTGAATCCAAAGTGCAGCACCCGGTGTATCCAGCAGCCTCGTTGAAAAGTGGAAATTTGCAATCGGTACGCCGTTTACCGAACTACCCCGTAGATTAATGTAGTTTATGCTTTCTGTAATTGCTGTACAGAGCAAGGCTGTAACTCATGTATCAATGAAACCTTGGGAAAGATGTGAAATTAACTTAATGTCTACGCTTCTCCAGAAAACCCAGAACTCTTCTAGTTTTCTTCACTACTAATGAGAAATAACAGGGGACAGAGGTAGTTCGGTACGTGGCCTACACCTTTCACCAAACCACCAAATCATGCGCAAGCACCAAATCTCGGAGGGCAACCCATCTGACAAGGTAAATTGTCCTCTTCAGAGCTATGGTACCTTTGACTGATGGATGGAAATTCGTAAGTGAGAGAATGAAGAATGAATTGCCATGAAAAATCCAAGACTGAAAACTTGGGCAATGGAATCATACTATTTCGTGGGTGGATTCATTCTTGTATGTAAAAGCCTGTCAATGCATGAACGTTCAGATTGATTGTTGAACACCGTTTGCCACTGACTATTAAGAGTTATTATCACTTGCTTATCAAGACTCCCTTTATATTTTCTCAACCAACCACAACTAAAATTAAAACTAACTTCTCTAGTGCTTTTTATTTGACAAAAAACAACATTGAAACATGATGGTACAATAATGTTAAAAAAAACCTATAAATTCTACTCACAACTAGACAAGCGCTGAACACGTTCTTGGTCCAGCACATTTTTGACGATGACAGTCTCCACCTAACGAATTAGTTGCCCTAGCTAGAAAAGTACAAATTGCATTGCGGTATGACATGGTTTGAAGTACAAATTCTGTCAAAAAAATTTTCTAGTTTGTTTATCCACGTGTAAACTATCTTTTAAAAATGGACACCATGAACTAAGAGAGAGTTTTGTAATCGAACTATTTTTAAGTGTGCATGGCCTGCCGGCAACATATGCTGATGAACTAATAAGAACAACTATAACTGTTTCCCTCCTCTAGAAACTATTTCATCAACCAATCTGAAGAGGGCAGAGCCATAAAGAGGAGCAGTTCTGTGATTTCCGAAAGGAATAGTCTACATAAATACATAAGTACCGTAATAAACAAAAGGGCTCATGACCTTAAGCTAATTTGACTTGAAATTCAAGTTATTTTAGATTAGCAACTGTAAAAGAATGATAATTCTACTTTATCATTTGAATACCTTTGAATTAAGCTTATATATTATTAATATCTATATTTAATTTTTTTTTATAAAAATGCTTAAATTTATTTTTTTTATAAATTTATTTTATTTGTATATAATACAAATAATTCAAAAATCATCCATCTTTAATTAGTTTATAATATCTTGCTAATTTTAAATACCATCCCTAATTGCGATTAAATTATTTAAAAAGATCTATCATATTTAATTATATTATGAAAATTTTAAATTAATATGTAATATTATATATTAAATTTCAACAGTTATTTTACAAAGCTATTATAATGGATTTTTTCTTTAAAAAATATTGAAAAAAAGTTAAAATATATCAGGGATAAATCTGCCTTTATGATAAACTTTTTATATTTTCTAAATTAGATTCGACTTTTTCATGCAATTTCATTTAAAATTAAGTTATGTAGATTCTCCATTGATTTCATTTAAAATGTCAGCATTACAAAGAAGAAATTTTGAATGACCAAAATACCACAGCATTTTGTCAAATTCGCGAAAATACTCATCTTCCCGCCTATTTAAGCGTATCTCTTGCTATTCGAAACCTCAGAAAAACCATGGCGCCAAAGAGGGCACTTTCGGCGTCTCACTCTACAATGGAAATTGGTAAGTACTCCACAAACTGTAAAATTAACAATTTGTAGCCTAATTTCATCATTTTCTTGATAGGCAATTGTGAGGTCACCATCGAGCAAATAAGTACGCTTACATATCTGATCCAAACAGCCTTCAAATCTCTATTCCCCCCACAAGCAGAAAAATCAAAATCGCAGGTGTTTTGTTTCATTATCTTTTGATCATTATGTTTTCTTCTTTTTGGTTTGTCATATGAAATAAACAAATGGAGTACAAAACCAAACTTTCTCTTGTATATTCTCTTTTCTTGTTTCGCGTTATTTTGTTTCAATTAAGCAAAAGTCCCATATTTCTTAAGCTTAAAGTTCACATATTGAAGTGTCTTTACATAATATATATATATTTTTAAAGAACGAAGAGACGTAACTCAGCATGTTATTCTCGTGATTAACTGGTTCTGGCAGTGAGAGAGGTTTGAAGTCCTAGTAATGTATTTGTCCATTTGTCGATCGAATCAAAGAGTGTTACACTTACGCTCTTTGTTGTAGTTTTAAGGTATAAATTCAATATATATTTTATTTGTTATTTGGTATTTCAGAATTTGTTGGTTTGTACTGAATTAATCATTCTTCTTTTGAGTTACTCATCGGGCTTATGTAGGGGAAGAGTATACGTTTGTGCTTGTTAACCCCAAAGATGCTGAAGATAGTTGTAGTAAATCCTACCTTCAGGTACTTCTATCTATGTATATATGTGTGGACATGGGCTTGCATCATTATCATGTGTTCCATGCTTTCCATGATCATGTTGTTTTGTATATTTGCTTTGGAGGGTTTCCTTGGGCTCTACATCTAGTGACAAATGTGTGAGGCAGGATAGGTCTTAGGTTTTGACTTCTGATTCAATTAAGTGAAAACATTAGTTATTTCTTAGGATGGGCTATGAACTTGTTTTATGAGAGTCTTTATGTGGCTCTCTCTCTTGAATTTGATATATTAGTGTAATGATAACGTACTATTTGACTTATTATTTTTCATGTTACACTTATTGGTATCTTGCATATTGACTTACTCTCTTTGGAAAATATGTAGCTCCTAATTGGCTCTCATTGATTTTTCAGGAAGTACTAAAAATATACTCAAGAGAGCTGCCCACAATGAATTATGCAGCAAATACAGGAAAGCAGTCTATGTTCCTTGAAAAATGTGTACTGAATGGGTACAGCTATTTTCCCTTCTCCACATTTGTATATCCACACTCGTATTTAAGAACAGCTATAGTCATCATTTATTGCGTAATAAGTTACTTGGCCAAGAAGCTTTTGTTCATGTTATGGCCAATCTTGCAGGAAGTACTGTACGCTGCTTTTAAAATTCAAGTCCACGAAAGGTTATGAGGAGGTAGGTTTTAAATGTTCTTT
>BNST01001287.1:0-11502 GCA_019650275.1 Xylocarpus granatum | reverse complement strand
ATCCTGCATGCTGCCCAACATGCCTGACGCCTCTGCCACATCCGCGGGGAAGTTCCGCTTGCTCCGGGAAGTTCGTCCCGTGTACTGCCAAACATGCCAACACCACTGCTGTGCCCTGGTGGATTTTCCGGTCGCTCCCGAAGTTCATCCCGCACACTGCCCAATGTGCCCGACACTGCAGCAGTGCCCGTGGGTCTGTTCCGGCTGCTCCCAGAAGTTGGTCCCATGCAATGCAAAACGAGCCCGACACCTCTACCGCACTGTTGAGAACCTAAGTATGCAGGAAAGGCAATGGGCAGAAAATGGGGCAACAAAGGAGAGCATGGGCCAGAAAATGTGCATAACAAGAATGGCAACAGAAAGTATGCAGCCCAGTAGTGAAGCCCAACCAGTATTTGACTTAATCCTAATTAATGAAGGACATCTACGCCAAGCAGAGTTCCAGCAGCAGCAGGATATCCATGCCAAGGAGAATTCCAGCAGCAGCAGGACATCTATGCCAAGAAGAGTTCTATCAGCAGCAGGACACTCATGATGAGTTCCAGTAGCAATAGGATAGTCGCGACAAGAAGAATTCTAAGGGCAGAAGGATACTTATTGAGAGTCCTAGTCCTAGAAGGATAAGTCAAGAGGAAGTCCAGCTGCTGTAGAAAACAAGATAAAGTAGGAATTCTAGTCTAAGTAGGAATTCAAGAAAGACCAAGAATCCTAGTAGGATTAGGACACAAAGGATAAGGTCTATCTTGATAATGTTTTATTTGACTTAGAAAAGCTTGTTGACTTAGGAAAACATATCCTAAGTGGATAAGGAACCTAAGTACTAGTTAAATTAGGATAAGGCTGTCTTAGGACTATAAATACAGCCCATTATTTGTGAGGAGCTCATAAGCTACGAATTTTGTTATTTTCTCATTCATTAATCAAGAATCAAAGGTAAGCATTCTTGCTCACATTCTTGTTTATATTTCGGTTATCTTTTAAGAGTTGTCTTGAGATAACTTGGGCTTAAGTTAAGGTTAAGAGTTGTCTTCCTTGCTTAAGAGCTAAGGTTGAAGTTAAGAGTTGTCTTCTTCAACCAAGGCAAGTTGTGATAGGTTTAAGAGTTGTCTTGCCTATCCAACATATCTTTATATATATTAGTTAACCCGAAGGACAGCTTAGGGGATATAAAATAAGAAAAGAACTCAAGAATCAAACGGGACAGCAAGTTAGGAAGGATTCCAGTAGGCGTGCTGACCCCTAAGGTGTAGAAAAGTTGGGGAAAAAAATCGGGACCCCAACAAATTGGTGCTTTCGTTGAGAGATCAGCACAACCACCAGTTGAGAGGAAGCACAAACACCTCTACAAATTAGTGCTCTAGTTGAGACAGCAGCACAGACATCAGTCAATTGCAAGGCATCGAGGTTACCATGTCATCTCGGCAGCATTCACCCGCACCACAGGAACAAACTGGAGAAGATTTCTCAGCCACCAACCGCGGAAGAATCCTTGCCTTGGAGAGAAACCAGAATGCGATCAATGACCAGGTAGGTGATATCAAACACCAACTATCATCTATCATTCATTCTCTTGAACAATTGAAAAGAGACACACCCCGAATGGCCGGAAAACAAGTCCAGACCGAGTCAGGCAGAAACAGCCACCTAGCACAAACGTCTAGGAGGCTTCAATCTAAAATCACACGGCACCAAGTGCATGAGGAAGATTCTGACGAGGAGCAGCTTCCCTCTCAAGAAAGGGGGAAAAGGCGCACAAGTTTGGGAAGCAGGAGGGAGACTTCACCAAACGAACACCTGCCCCATGATCACTACAATGATTATAGCGACAATGAGGAGGTGCTGGACAGAAGGCCTGCATCATGGCAACCAAGAAGGGTACGAAATCACCCTGAGGCAGAATCATGGCACACCACAAGGAGGGAAGATTGGCACTATGACAGCCCAAGCCATTACACACGGCCTAAGGTAAAAATCGAGTTCCCTACCTTTGAGAAGGGAGATCCAACTGAATGGATCTCCAAGGCTGAATTTTACTTTGAAAAACAAGGTATTGAAAGAGGTGAAAGGGTTGAGTTTGCATCCTATCACCTATGTGGGAGAGCCAACCAATGGTGGCGTTGGCTTAAGGCCACCTATGGCCGAGAAGGGAGAAGGATAGGCTGGACAAGGTTCACACAAGAGTTAGTGAACAGATTTGGCCCATCTAGCATGACAAACTATGAGGGACAGCTTGCCAAGATAAGGCAAGAAGGATCTCTAGAAAGTTACCTTGAAGAATTCGAAAAGGTTAGCCGAATTAGTAGGACATTGGCCAGATAGTGCACTAATTGGCACTTTTCTAGATGGCCTTGTACCTTGGCTAAGCCGAGAAGTGAAGATGAGGGATCCAAACTCTCTCACTCAGTGCATTCGATTGGCAAGACTCATCAACGATGGGAGAAGCATCACCCGCAGCACAACCAAGGTCATCAAACCCTCGGACAAACTAAGTAAAGCACCCTCATCAAGTAGGACAGAGGCCCCAAAAACAAAGGACCCTCTCAAACTATCCACCGAAGAAATCAACAGGAGGATCGAAAGAGGCCTATGTTTTAGGTGCAACGATAAGTGGCAAGTTGGCCACAAGTGCAAGAAAGGATTGTTCAACATCATTGAAGTAGTAAGTGATGAAGAACATGAGGAAAACAGCGAGGAAGAACAAGACAGCCGCATGGACAGCGAGGAGGAAGCAGAGTCAGAACACTCCCTAGATCATGCGGAAGAAGGCGAAATCAATTTGCATGCAGTAGGGGCAACCACCAAGCCTACTGCCATGAGGTTATTCGCAACCATTAACGGAAAAAAACGTTTTAGTGTTGATAGATAGTGGAGCTACTCATAACTTTATCAATTCAAAATTGGTCAAAACACTTCAGCTACGTCCGAAAAAGATTGCACCCTTTGAGGTAAGAGTGGCAAGCGGACAGAAGCTCAAGTGCGCACAATTAATCCAGCCAGTAGCTATGCAGATTCAAGGAGTCAAAATAGAGGCGGAACTGCATGTGTTAGCCCTGGCAGGTCTTGATGTGGTTTTAGGCAATGCTTGGCTTAAAACCATAGGCAAGATAATGTTCGACTATGAATCCATGGCCATGCACTTCCAATGGAAGGGAAGGGACTGCACATGGGAGGCATCCACCACCAATGCAGCGCATCATTGTGAGGTAAGTACCCTTGAACGATTATACAGAAAAAGGGCACAATGTTTTGCAATTCTATTGAACACAAAAGAGGAAAACATAGCCGAACATCTTACACACGAAGACATACCAAGAGGAGTAAGGGATCTTTTGGAGCAATTCAGAGATGTCTTAGGAGAGCCACAAGGACTACCACCCTCAAGACATTACGACCATGCCATCCCATTAATCGACGAAACCAAGGCGATTAATGTAGCACCTTACCGGTATGCACACTTCCAAAAGAACGAAATCGAAAGACAAGTGGAGGAGATGCTACAGCAAGGTATTATCCGACCTAGCACCTCACCCTTTTCTTCTCCCGTTCTACTTGTTAGAAAGAAAAGACGGAACTTGGAGGTTTTGCACCGATTATCGGGCACTCAACCAAGCAACTATCAAGGATCGTTTTCCGATCCCAACAATTGATGATATGCTGGACGAGTTACATGGAGCAAAGCTATTCACCAAGCTGGATCTCAAGGCCGGATATCATCAAGTACGCATGAAAGAAGAGGACGTGCAGAAGACAGCATTTCGGACTCATAGTGGACACTACGAGTACCTAGTCATGCCCGTTTGGACTATGCAACGCACCCTCCACCTTTCAAGCAGCCATGAATGACATCTTCAAACCTTACTTGCGCAGGTTTGTTTTAGTTTTCTTCGATGACATTTTGGTCTATTCTAGGAACCATAATGATCACATAGAACACTTAGCAAAAGTGCTAGAAGTGTTAAGAAGAAATCGTTTTGTCATCAAGCCATCCAAGTGCACATTCATGCAAGAGGAGCTTGAATACCTCGGTCACATCATATCCGAAGAAGGAGTGAAGGTAGACCAACGAAAAATAGGAGCCATGCAAACATGGCCAACTCCAAAGAATGTCACAGAACTTAGAGGATTTCTAGGTTTGACAGGCTACTATCGCCGATTTGTTCGCAAATACGGTGCCATAGCAAAACCACTAACGGATTTGCTAAAGAAAGACGGATTCCTATGGACAGAGAAGAGTGAAGACGCATTCAAGTTGTTGAAGCAAGCTATGTGTGAGACGCCAGTGTTAGCACTGCCTGACTTCAACCAAACTTTCGAGCTTCACACTGACGCATGTCAAGATGGAATAGGTGCTGTCCTGAGTCAAGCTGGAAGACCTATTGCATACATGAGCAGAGTCTTAGGGCCCATGAAAAAGGAATGGTCAGTATACGCCAAGGAGATGTTAGCCATCATCCATGCAGTCAAGGTATGGCGACCTTACCTTCTTGGGAGGAAATTCCTGATCATTACAGATCAACAACCCTTGAGAAGCCTCATGGAGCAGAAAATTACCACCCCAGAGCAGCAAAAGTTCCTTGTCAAATTGCTGGGTTACGAGTATGAAATAATCTACAAACCAGGCAAGGAAAATAAAGTGGCAGATGCATTGTCTAGAAGCAATGGAGGTCAAGCGCTATGGACAGCATGTGAGCCTAATGACGCATGCCTCACTGCCATTAGCAGAGCAGAGTGGAATGTATGGACAGAAATCAAGGAGGCACTAGAAATTGACCCGCAAAGCCAAGAGCTCACTGAAGAAGGTCAAGAATTTTGACCCTAAGGTTAGTAAATTCACCCTTAAAAATGGATATATTTGGCACAAGCAGCAGGTATATGTACCAAACATACCAGGACTAAGAGGAAAGATCTTGAATCACTTCCACAACTCACGGGAAGGAGGACATTACATGCGGATCAAGCTATACTTTTGGTCGAAGATTCAAGGCAGAAGTCAAGAAGAAAACAAGCAATTGTGACATTTGCCCATGGATAAAACCAGAAGATGGCAAGACCAAGGGATTGCTACAATCTTTGCCATTACCCTGTACAAGTTTGGGAAGACTATAATGACATCCAGCAGCAGTTTTCCAACTTTCACCTTGAGGACAAGGTGAGTCTTCAAGAAAGGGGGATTGTTGAGAACCTAAGTATGCAGGAAAGGCAATGGGCAGAAAATGGGGCAACAAAGGAGAGCATGGGCCAGAAAATGTGCATAACAAGAATGGCAACAGAAAGTATGCAGCCCAGTAGTGAAGCCCAACCAGTATTTGACTTAATCCTAATTAATGAAGGACATCTACGCCAAGCAGAGTTCCAGCAGCAGCAGGATATCCATGCCAAGGAGAATTCCAGCAGCAGCAGGACATCTATGCCAAGAAGAATTCTATCAGCAGTAGGACACTCATGATGAGTTCCAGTAGCAATAGGATAGTCACGACAAGAAGAATTCTAAGGGCAGAAGGATATGCATTCAAAGTCCTAGTCCTACAAGGATTAGGCAAGAGGAAGTGCAGCTGCTGTAAAATACAAGATAAGGTAGGAATTCTAGTCTAGGTAGGAATTCAAGAAAGACCAAGAATCCTAGTAGGATTAGGACACAAAGGATAAGGTCTATCTTGATAATGTTTTATTTGACTTAGAAAAGCTTGTTGACTTAGGAAAACATATCCTAAGTGGATAAGGAACCTAAGTACTAGTTAAATTAGGATAAGGCTGTCTTAGGACTATAAATACAGCCCATTATTTGTGAGGAGGACATAAGCTACGAATTTTGTTATTTTCTCATTCATTAATCAAGAATCAAAGGTAAGCATTCTTGCTTCACATTCTTGTTTATATTTCGGTTATCTTTTAAGAGTTGTCTTGAGATAACTTGGGCTTAAGTTAAGGTTAAGAGTTGTCTTCCTTGCTTAAGAGCTAAGGTTGAAGTTAAGAGTTGTCTTCTTCAACCAAGGCAAGTTGTGATAGGTTTAAGAGTTGTCTTGCCTATCCAACATATCTTTATATATATTAGTTAACCCGAAGGACAGCTTAGGGGATATAAAATAAGAAAAGAACTCAAGAATCAAACGGGACAGCAAGTTCGGAAGGATTTCAGTAGGCGTGCTGACCCATAAGGTGTATAAAAGTTGGGGAAAAAAATTGGGACCCCAACAGTTCGGCAGTGCACGGGATGAATTTGTGGGAGCGACTCGAACATCCCCGCACGACACATCAGAGGCGTCACGCACAATCAGCTGTGTGCAGGGCAAAACTTTCAGGAGCAATCGGAACATCCCTGCAGGCACAACAATGGCACCCGGCGCATTCGGCAGTGCATGGGATGAACTTTCGGGAGTGGTCATAAAATCTCTGCTGGCTAGGCAGAGGTGTCGGAGGAGTTCAGCAGTGCTCGGGATGAACTTCCAGGAGCAACCGGAACAATCCTGTGGGCATGGCAGCGGTGGCGGACACATTCGGCAGTGCATGGGATGAACTACCGAGAGCGACTGGGACATCCCCATGGGCGTGGCAAAGGCTTCGGGTCTGTAAAGTAGTGCGCGGGATGAACTTCCAGGAGCAAGTGGAACATTCCTGCAGGCATGTTCCACTCTTGGTAGTGCTAAAGAAGATGTAAAAGTAGTAGCATAAACCTGAATAGATGAATCAGGACATTTGGTAGATGCATTATTCGTCTCATCACAAGACATCTGTATCTTTATCTTGGCATTCGAGCACACCAAGTCCTGTCCTGAAGCACTTGTGTCCTTAGTGTCGCTATCATCTGGAAGGGCATATGCATCTCCTGTGCACAATTCTTTTCCTCTACTGTCATCAACTGGAATTGTTGGTGATGAAACATCTTCACTTGTTCTCCAGATTGGCATCTCAGGAGGCAGAGATGAGTATTCCAAGTTCTGAATTGGTGCAGCACTCTCCAGATTTAATGAAGGAAAGACTTGGTTCCCATCAAACTCGGAGCAAATATTTGTGATGCTGGATGGTCCGAATCTGTCCATCAATTCTTGTGTGAACCTTGTCCAGCCAATACTTCTACCTTCTCGGCCATAGGTGGCCTTAAGCTGATGCCACCATTGGTTGGCTCTCCCACATAGGTGATAGGATGCAAAATCAACCCTTTCACCCCTCTCTACACCTTGTTTTTCAAAGTAGGATTCAGCTTTGCAGATCCATTCGGTTGGATCTCCTTTCTCAAAGGTAGGGAACTCGATTTTTACCTTTGGCCGTGTGTAGTGGCTTGGGCTGTCATAGTGTTGCAATTCCTCTCTCCTATTTGTCTGCCAACGTTCTGCCTCATGATGACTCTGCATTCTCCTTGGCTGCCATACTGCTGGCCTTCAATCCAAGACCTCATCGTCGTTGTATTCATCATAGGGGTCATGGGGCTGGTGCAAATTCAGTGGCACCTCCCTTTTGCTCCCTAGACTCATGTGCACTCTCCCCCTTTCTTGAGAGGGAAGCTGCTCATGGTCAGATTCATCCTCATGCACCTGGTGTCGCGAGATCTCTGAATGCAGCCTTTTAGGTTGCTGTGGCAGTATGCTGCTTCTTCTTTGCTCGGTTTGGCTTTGCCTTCCTGACACTTGGGGTGTATCCCTCTTCAACTGCTCCAGGGAATGGATGATGGATGATAGCTGCTGTTTTATATCACTTACCTGGTCGTTGAGTAAGCGTCGGTTCCTCTCTAAGGTCAGAATTCTTCCAAAGTCCTCCTTAGTTTGCTGTTGTGGTGAGGGTGAATGCTGACTTGATGACATGGTGACCATGCTGTCCTCTCAATTGGATGGTGATTGTGCTGCCTCTCAGCAAGAGCAACAATTTGTAGGGGTGATCGTGCTACTTCTCAACTGGTGGTTGTGCTGATTTCTCAACGAAAGCACCAATTTGTTGGGGTCCTATTTTTTTCCCCAACTTTTCTACACCTTAGGGGTCAGCACGCCTACTGAATCCTTCCTAACTTGCTGTCCCATTTGATTCTTGAGTTCTTTTCTTATATTTACGTCCCTCTAAGCTGTCCTTCGGGTTAACTAATATATAAAAGATATGTTGGATAGGCAAGACAACTCTTAAACCTATCACAACTTGCCTTGGTTGAAGAAGACAACTCTTAACTTCAACTTAGCTCTTAAACAAGAAAGACAACTCTTAACCTTGACTTAAGCCCAAGTTATCTCAAGACAACTCTTAAAAGATAACCGAAAAATAAACAAGAATGTGAGCAAGAATGCTTACCTTTGATTCTTGATTAATGAATGAGAAATATACAAAATTCGTAGCATATAAGCTCCTCACAAATAAATGTTGAGAACCTAAGTATGCAGGAAATGCAACGGGCAGAAAATGATGACCTTTGGAGGCAATGGGAGCGTGAGCGAATGCGCGCAACAAGCATGCACACGGCAAGCAATGAAGTACGGCCAGGTTCTGACTAGTCCTAACTAACTGCAGAAAGCCAAGCCAAGAGGAAAACCAGCATTGGCAGGACACGCATGAAGCAATCCGAGCAGGAGAAGGACATTGACGGCATGAAGAACTGCAGCAGCAGCAGGACGTCATGGCAGGTTTGACTTCAGCAAGATGTTCACGTCAAGGAGGAATCTTGGAATGGAAGGACACGCCATATGGAAGTCCTAATCCTAGAAGGAAACGCAAGAAGAAGTTCAGCAGCTGTCGGAGAGGAGATAAGATAAGGACAGAAAGACTTAGTCAAAGTAGGAATTCTAGTCTAAGTAGGAATACAAGAAAGACCAAGAATCCTAGTAGGATTAGGAAACAGTGGGATAAGGTCTATCTTGATAATGTTTTAGTTGACTTAGAAAACCTTGTTGACTTAGGAAAACATATCCTAAGTGGATAAGGAACCTAAGTACTAGTTGAATTAGGATAAGGCTGTCTTAGGACTATAAATACAGCCCATTATTTGTGAGGAGGGGATATGCTCCGAATTTTGTATATTTCTCATTCATTAATCAAGAATCAAGGTTAGCATTCTTGCTTCCATTCTTGTTTATATTTTGGTTATCTTTTAAGAGTTGTCTTGAGATAACTTGGGCTTAAGACAAGGTGAAGAGTTGTCTTCCTTGCTTAAGAGCTAAGGTTGAAGTCAAGAGTTGTCTTCTTCAACCAAGGCAAGTTGTGATAGGTTTAAGAGTTGTCTTGCCTATCCAACATATCTTTATATATATTAGTTAATCCCGAAGGACAGCTTAGGGGACATAAATATAAGAAAAGAACTCAAGAATCAAACGGGACAGCAAGTTAGGAAGGTTTCTAGTAGGCGTGCTGACCCCTTAAGGTGTAGAAAAGTTGGGGAAAAAATTGGGACCCCAACACGATTGCACTGAACGACGCTGCTGCACCCGCGGGGATGTTCCGGTTGGTCCCAGAAGTTCGTCCCACATACTGCCAAATGCACCCGAAGCCTCTGCTGTGCCGGTGGGGATGTTCCAGTTGCTTCGGAAGTTCGTCCCACGCACTGCCGAATGCACACCACACCGATGTTGCGCCCGTGGGGATGTTCCGGTCGCTCCCAGAAGTTCATCCCTTGCAAGCTGAACGTGCCCGACGCTGATACTGCACCAGCGGGGATTTTCCGGTCGCTCTCGGAAGTTCGTCCCACACACTGCCACACACACCTCACGACGTTGCTGCACCCGCGGGGATGTTCTGGTCACTCCCTGAAGTTCATCCTGTGCACTGCTGAATGCGGCCGATGCTTCTGCTGCGCCAGTGGGGATGTTCTGGTCGCTCCCTGAAGTTTGTCCCATGCACTGCAAAATGCGACCGACACCTCTACCGCGCCCGCGGGGATGTTTTAGTCGTTCCCCAAAAGTTTGTCCCGCGCACTGCAGAACATGCCTGACACTTCTGCCGCTCCTGCAGGGATGTTCCGGTCGCTCCCGGAAGTTTGTACCGTGCACTGCCCAATGCACCCAAAGCCTCTGCCACGCCCATGGGGATGTTCTGGTAAGTCCTAGAAGCTTGTCCCGTGCACTGCCAAACATGTCGGACACCGCAGCCATGCCCACGGGGATGTTCAAGTCGCTCCTGGAAGTTCATCCCGAGCACTGCAAAATATGCCCGATGCCTCTGTTATGCCCGTGGGGATGTTCTGGTCACTCCCTGAAGTTCTTGCTGCACAGTGCTGCAGTGTCCGATGCCGCTGCTGTGCCCACAGGGATGTTACGGTCGCTCCTGAAAGTTCGTACCGTGCACTGTCAAACACGCCCGACGTCTCTGCTGCACCCACCGGGATGTTCCGGCTGCTCCCAGAAGTTTGCCCTGTGCACTGCTGAACGTGTCCAATGCCGCTGCCGCACTCACGGGGATGTTCCGGCCGCTCCCGGAAGTTCGTCCTGCACACTGCAAAATGCGCCCAAAGCATCTGCTGTGCCTGCAGGGATGTTCCGTTAACTCCTGGAAGTTAGTCCCGCGCTCTTCCAAATGTGCTCAAAGCATCTGCCATGCCCTGTGGTGATGTTCCGGTCGCTCCAAGAAGTTTGTCCTGAGCACTGCTGAATGCATCAGACACCTCTGCCGCACCCGCAGGGATGCTCCAGTCGCTCCAGGAAGTTCATCCTGCACACTGCCAAATGCGCCAAGTGCCTCTTCTGCACCTGCCGGGATGTTCTGGTTGCTCCTGGAAGTTCATCCTGCACACTGCCAAATGTGCCAAGTGCCTCTTCTGCGCCTGCCGGGATGTTCTGGTCGCCTCCGGAAGTTCGTCCGGTGAACTGCCCAACACGCCCGAAGCCTCTGCAGCGCACCGGCTGGGATGTTCTGGCTGCTCCCAGAAGTTCGTCACATGCACTGCCGAACATGCCAGATGACTCTGCCTCGCCCGCGGAGATGTTCTGATTGCTCCCGGAAGTTCGTCGCACGCGCTGCCGAACGCAACCTGCACCTTTGCCATGCCCACGGGTATATTCCAGTTGCTCCTGGAAGTTCATCCCAAGCACTGCCGAACGCGTCTGATGCCTCTGCCGCACCCATGGGGATGTTCCGGTCACACCCACACGTTCATCCCGGCACTGCCGAACGTGCCTGGCGACTCTGCAGCGCGCGTGAGGATGTTCGAATTCTCCCGGAAGTTTGCCCATGCGGTGCTGAATGCAACCGATGCCTGTACCTTGCCCGCGGGGAAGTTTCGGTCGCTCCCAGAAATTCATCCCGCGCAATGCCCAACGTGCCCGAAGCCCTTGCTGCTCCTGCAGGGATGTTCTGATTGCTCCGGAGTTTGTCCCGCGCACTGCCGAACGCTCCTGAAGCCTCTGCCGTGCCCTGCAGGGGATGTTTTCGGTTGCACACGGAAGTTCATCCCGCGCACTGTCCAACGTGCCCGAAGCCTTTGCCATGCCCACGGGGATGTTCCGGTCGTTCCCAGAAGTTTGTCCCGAGTGCTGCTGAATGTGTCAGACGCCTCTTCTGAGCCTGCAGGGATTTTACGATCGCTCCCAGAAGTTT
>BNST01001286.1:0-13194 GCA_019650275.1 Xylocarpus granatum | reverse complement strand
CCTCCCAGGTGCGGCAGCGGCATTGTGCGCGTTTTGCATTGTGCGCGATGAACTTCTGGGATCAATCAAAAAATCCCCATGGGTGCATTCAGCAGTGTGCAGGATGAATTTACAAGAGCAACCAGATCATCCCCACGGTCACAGCAGCGGCATCGAACACATTCAGTTGCACACAGGATGAGCTTCTGAGAGCAACCAGAACATCCCGGCAGGTGCACGGCAGAGGTGTCGGGCGCGTTCGGCAGTGCATGGAATGAACTTCCAGGAGCGACCGGAAACATCCCATGGGTGCGGAAGAGGCATCGGCAGCATTCGGCCGTGCATGGTACGAACTTCCAGAGGCAACCGCAATATCCCCATGGGAGCAGCAGAGGCGTTGGGCGCATTCAGCAGTGTGTGGGATGAACTTCTGTGAGCGACTTGTATATCCCCACAGGCACGGAAGCAGCGTCGGACATGTTCGGCAGTACACAGAACGAACTTCTGGGAGCAATTGCAACATCCCTGCGGGTGCGGCAGAGGCATCGGGCACATTTGGCAGTGCACGGGATGAACTTTCGGGGGCAACCGAAAAATTCCTCTGGGCTCGGCAGTGGCATCGGACGTGTTCGGCAGTGCTCAGGAGGAACTTCTGGGAGCAACCGGAACATCCCTACAGCCACGGCAGCAGCATCGGACACGTTTGCCAGTGCGCAGAACAAAATTCTGGGAGCGACCAGAACATCCCCGCGGCCATTGCAGTGGCGTTGTATGCATTCACCAGTGCGTGGGATGAACTTTCAGGAGTGACCAGAAAATCCCCACGTGCTCGGCAGAGGCAACGGACGAGTTTGGCTGTGCTCAAGATGAACTTTCGGGAGCGACAGGGAACATCCCCGCGAGTGCAGTAGCTGCGTCAGGTGCATTCAGCAGTGCATGGGACGAACTTCTGTGAGCAAACTGAAAATCACCACAGGCGCAGAAGCGGCATCAGACATGTTCAGCAGTGCATGGCACAAACTTCTGGGAGCACTGTAACATCCCTGAAGGCATGGCAGAGGCTTGGGGCGCATTTTCCAGTGCAGTGGACAAACTACTGGGAGCAACCAGAACATCCCCACAGGTGCAGTAGCTGCGTCAGGTGTATTCAGCAGTGCACGGGATGAACTTCTGTAAGCGACCTGAATATCCCCATGGGCGTGGAAGCAGTGTCAGACATGTTCAGCAGTGTGTGGGACGAACTTCTGGGAGCGACTGTAACATCCCCACGGGCGCAGCAGAGGCTTGGGGCATGTTTGGCAGTGCATGGAACAAACTGCCAGGAGAGACTAGAACATCCCCGCAGGCACTGGAGTGGCATTGGGCACCTTGGCAGTGTGCAGGACGAACTTCTGGGCGTGACATGAATATGTTGAGGACCTTAGGAGGCAAAGGGAATGTGAGAGAATGCGCGCAAGGTGCCAGGCAGCAAGAGAGGCAGCAACCAACCAGCAAGTGCGCACAAGCAGCATGCACGCAGCAAGCAATGAAGCACGGCCAGGTTCTGACTCAGTCCTAATCAATGGCAGAAATGAAAGCCAAGGAGAATTCCGGCAGCAGCAGGAAACGCATGATGAATTCCAGTAGCAATAGGATAGTCGCGACAAGAAGAATTCTAAGGGCAGAAGGATATGCATTCAAAGTCCTAGTCCTAGAAGGATAAGCCAAGAGGAAGTCCAGCTGCTGTAGAAAACAAGATAAAGTAGGAATTCTAGTCTAAGTAGGAATTCAAGAAAGACCAAGAATCCTAGTAGGATTAGGACACAAAGGATAAGGTCTATCTTGATAATGTTTTATTTGACTTAGAAAAGCTTGTTGACTTAGGAAAACATATCCTAAGTGGATAAGGAACCTAAGTACTAGTTAAATTAGGATAAGGCTGTCTTAGGACTATAAATACAGCCCATTATTTGTGAGGAGCTCATAAGCTACGAATTTTGTTATTTTCTCATTCATTAATCAAGAATTAAAGGTAAGCATTCTTGCTCACATTCTTGTTTATATTTCGGTTATCTTTTAAGAGTTGTCTTGAGATAACTTGGGCTTAAGTTAAGGTTAAGAGTTGTCTTCCTTGCTTAAGAGCTAAGGTTGAAGTTAAGAGTTGTCTTCTTCAACCAAGGCAAGTTGTGATAGGTTTAAGAGTTGTCTTGCCTATCCAACATATCTTTATATATATTTAGTTAACCCGAAGGACAGCTTAGGGGATATAAAATAAGAAAAGAACTCAAGAATCAAACGGGACAGCAAGTTAGGAAGGATTCCAGTAGGCGTGCTGACCCCTAAGGTGTAGAAAAGTTGGGGAAAAAATCGGGACCCCAACAAATTGGTGCTCTCGTTGAGAAATCAGCACAAACACCTCTACAAATTGGTGCTCTAGTAGAGACAAAATATGTTACCATTCTATTTTGAATGGATTTGTAGAGTACCAAAGACAACACCGCATACGACAAACACTGTATAAGCCGAATGGATCTCCAAAGCTGAATTCTATTTTGAAAAACAAGGTGTAGAAAAAGGTGAAAGGGTTGACTTTGCATCCTATCACCTATGCGGGAGAGCCAACCAATGGTGGCGTCAACTTAAGGCTACCTATGGCCGAGAAGGTAGAAGGATTGGCTGGACAAGGTTCACGCAAGAATTGATGGACAGATTTGGCCCATCCAGCATCACAAATATTTGTCCCAAGTTTGATGGGAACCAAGTCTTTCCTTCATCAAATTCGGAGAGTTCTGCACCAGTTCAGAACTTAGAATTCTCGTCTCTGCCTCCTGAGATGCCAATCTGGAGAACAAGCGAAGACGTTTCATCACCAACAATTCCAGTTGATGACAGTAGAGGAAAAGAATTATGCACAGGAGATGCATATGCACTTTCAGATGATTGCGACGCTAAGGACACAAGTGTTTCAGGACAGGACTTGGATGTCAAGATAAAGATGCAGATGTCTTGTGACGAGTCGAATAATGCATCTACCAAACATCCTGATTCATCTATTCAGATCGAAGGACTTGTTGATCTTTCACGGACAGATTCACATGCTGCAAGAGATCAGACCTTTAAACCATTCGTTGGTCAAACTGAAGCGAAAAATATGCTTAGCATACAGCAAGCTTTACAAGGCACAAATATTGATCAAACGCCATCATCTGCACCTGTTTTAGACCCTCAATTCCCTGGACAGAATGAGGATTATTTGGGTTGCAGCTTGAACACTGAAGATCCAGACATTCCATGCAACAGGTCAGGTGTTCTGGACAGCAACCCCATTGCCAGCACAAATGCCCAAAGCCGCATGGACAGCGAGGAGGAAGCCGAGGCAGTACACTCCCCAGATCATGCAGAAGAAGGCGAAATCAACTTGCATGCAGTAGGGGCAACCACAAAGCCTACTGCCATGAGGTTATTCACAACCATTAACGGAAAAAACGTTTTGGTGTTGATAGATAGTGGAGCTACTCATAACTTTATCAACACAAAATTGGTCAAAACACTTCAGCTACGTCCGAAAAAGATTACACCCTTTGAGGTAAGAGTGGCAAGCGGACAGAAGCTCAAGTGTGCACAAGTTATCCAGGCAGTAGCTATGCAGATTCAAGGAGTCAAAATAGAGGCAGAACTGCATGTGTTAGCCTGGCAGGTCTTGATGTGGTTTTAGGCAACGCTTGGCCTAAAACCATAGGCAAGATAATGTTCGACTACGAATCCATGGCCATGCACTTCCAATGGAAGGGAAAGGACTGCACATGGGAGGCATCCACCACCAATGCAGCACATCATTGTGAGGTAAGTACCCTTGAACGATTATACAGAAAAAGGGCACAATGTTTTGTGATTCTCATGGCCACAAAAGAGGAAAACACAGCCAAACATCCTACACACGAAGACATACCAAGAGGAGTAAGGGATCTTTTGGAGCAATTCGGAGATGTCTTAGGAGAGCCACAAGGACTACCACCCTCAAGACATTACGACCATGCCATCCCATTAATCGACGAAACCAAGGCGATTAATGTAGCACCTTACCGGTATGCACACTTCCAAAAGAACGAGATCGAAAAGACAAGTGGAAGAGATGCTACAGCAAGGTATTATCCAACCTAGCACTTCCCCTTTTTCTTCTCCTATTCTGCTTGTTAGAAAGAAAGACGGAACTTGGAGGTTTTGCACCGATTATCGGGCACTCAACCAAGCAACTGTCAAGGATCGTTTTTCGATCCCAACAATTGATGATATGCTGGACGAGTTACATGGAGCAAAGCTGTTCACCAAGCTGGATCTCAAGGCGGATATCATCAAGTATGCATGAAAGAAGAGGACATGCAGAAGACAGCATTTCGGACTCATAGTGGACACTACGAGTACCTAGTCATGCCGTTTGGACTATGCAACGCACCCTCCACCTTTCAAGCAGCCATGAACGACATCTTCAAACCTTACTTGCGCAGGTTTGTTTTAGTTTTCTTCGATGACATTTTGGTCTATTCTAGAAACCATAATGATCACATAGAACACTTAGCAAAAGTGCTAGAAGTGTTAAGAAGAAATCGTTTTGTCATCAAGCCATCCAAGTGCACATTCATGCAAAGAGGAGCTTGAATACCTCGGTCACATCATATCCAAAGAAGGAGTGAAGGTAGACCAACGAAAAATAGGAGCCATGCAAACATGGCCAACTCCAAAGAATGTCACAAACTTAGAGGATTTCTAGGTTTGACAGGCTACTATCGCCGATTTGTTCGCAAATACAGTGCCATAGCAAAACCACTAACGGATTTGCTAAAGAAAGACGGATTCCTATGGACAGAGAAGAGTGAAGACGCATTCAAGTTGTTGAAGCAAGCCATGTGTGAGACGCCAGTGTTAGCACTGTCCGACTTCAACCAAACTTTCGAGCTTCACACTGACGCATGTCAATATGGAATAGGTGCTGTCCTGAGTCAAGCCAGAAGACCTATTGCATACATGAGCAAAGTCTTAGGGCCCATGAAGAAGAAATGGTCAGTATACGCCAAGGAGATGTTAGCCATCATCCATGTAGTCAAGGTATGGCGATTTTACCTTCTTAGGAGGAAATTCCTGATCATTACAGATCAACAACCGTTGAGAAGCCTCATAGAGCAGAAAATTACCACACCGGAGCCGCAAAAGTTTCTTGTCAAGTTGCTGGGATACGATTATGAAATAATCTACAAACCTGGCAAGGAAAACAAGGTGGCAGATGTATTGTCCAGAAGCAATGGAGATCAAGCGTTATGGACAGTATGTGAGCCTAATGACGCATGCCTTACTGCCATTAGCAGAGCGAAGTGGAATGTATGGACAGAAATCAAAAAGGCAATGGAGATTGATCCTCAAAGACAAGAGCATGCCAAGAAGATCAAGAATTTTGACACTAAGGTTAGTAAATTCACCTTAAAGAATGGATATATTTGGCACAACCAGCAGGTGTGTGTACCAAACATACCAGGACTGAGAGGAAAGATATTGAATCACTTCCAAACCTCACGGGAAGGAGGACATTACATGTGGATCAAGCTATACTTTTGGTCGGAAGGATTCAAGGCAGAAGTCAAAAGAAAGAAAGCAATTGTGACATTTGCCCATGGATAAAACTAGAAGATGGCAAGACCAAAGGATTGCTACAATCTTTACCATTAGCCGTACAAGTTTGGGAAGACCATAATGACATCCAGCAACAGTTTTCCAACTTTCACCTTGAGGACAAGGTGAGTCTTCAAGAAAGGGGGATTGTTGAGAACCTAAGTATGAAGGAAAGGCAATGGGCAGAAAATGGGGCGACAAAGGAGAGCATGGGCCAGAAAATGTGCATAACAAGAGTGGCAACAGAAAGTATGCAGCCCAGCAGTGAAGCCCAACCAGTATTTGACTTAATCCTAATTAATGTAGGACACTCATGATGAGTTCCAGTAGCAATAGGATAGTCGCGACAAGAAGAATTCTAAGGGCAGAAGGATATGCATTCAAAGTCCTAGTCCTAGAAGGATAAGCCAAGAGGAAGTCCAACTGCTGTAGAAAACAAGATAAAGTAGAAATTCTAGTCTAGGTAGGAATTCAAGAAAGACCAAGAATCCTAGTAGGATTAGGACACAAAGGATATGGTCTATCTTGATAATATTTTATTTGACTTAGAAAAGCTTGTTGACTTAGGAAAACATATCCTAAGTGGATAAGGAACCTAAGTACTAGTTAAATTAGGATAAGGCTGTCTTAGGACTATAAATACAGCCCATTATTTGTGAGGAGCTCATAAGCTACGAATTTTGTTATTTTCTCATTCATTAATCAAGAATCAAAGGTAAGCATTCTTGCTTCTATTCTTGTTTATATTTCGGTTATCTTTTAAGAGTTGTCTTGAGATAACTTGGGCTTAAGTTAAGGTTAAGAGTTGTCTTCCTTGCTTAAGAGCTAAGGTTGAAGTTAAGAGTTGTCTTCTTCAACCAAGGCAAGTTGTGATAGGTTTAAGAGTTGTCTTGCCTATCCAACATATCTTTATATATATTAGTTAACCCGAAGGACAGCTTAGGGGATATAAAATAAGAAAAGAACTCAAGAATCAAACGGGACAGCAAGTTAGGAAGGATTCCAGTAGGCGTGCTGACCCCTAAGGTGTAAAAAAGTTGGGGAAGAAATCGGGACCCCAACATGAGTGCACCCAACACCTTTGTCATGCCTACTGGGATGTTCCAGTCACTCTTGGAAGTTTGTCCTGAGAACTGCTGAACTTGCCCAATGCCTCTGCCGAGTGCGATGGGATTTTCCGGTCGCTCTCGGAAGTTCATCCCACACATGGCTGAACATGCCCAACACCTCTGCCGCACCCCGGGGATGTTCAAGTTGCTCCCAGAAGTTCGTCCTGTGCACTGCAGAACGTGCTCAACGAAGTTGCACACCCATGGGTTGTTCCAGTGGCTTCCAAAGTTCATCTCGTGCACTTCTGAATGCACCCAACGTAGTTGCCGCACCCGCGGGGTGGTTTTTGGTGGCTTCCCGAAGTTCATCCTGAACACTGACAAGTGCCCGATGCCTCTGCCTCACCTGCAGTGACGTTCTGGTAGCTCCTAGAAGTTCATCCCGCCCACTGCCCAACATGCCCGACACCTCTGCCGCGTCCTCAGGGATGTTCCGGTCGCTCCCAGAAGTTCATCCCGAGCACTGCCATACGTGTCCGATGCCTCTAACCAGCCTGTGGGGATTTTCTGGTCGCTCCCTGGAAGTTCATCCCATGCACTGCAGAACATGTCTGGTGCTGCAGTCATGCCTGGGGCATGTTTCGCTCACTCCCAGATGTTCATCCTGTGCACTGCACAATGCACCCAAAGCCTCTGCTATGTCTGCGGGGCTGTTCTGGTCGCTCCCAGAAGTTTGTCACGCGCACTACCGAACGTGCCTGACACTGCTGCCACACCAGCAGGGATGTTCTGGTCGCTCCCGGAAGTTCCTCCCGCTCACTGCCCAACATGCCGGAAGCCTCTCCCATTCCTGCGGGTATGTTCCGGTCACTCCCAAGCTCTGCTGAATGCAACCGATGCATCTGCCGAGCCTGTGGGGATTTTCCAGCCGCTCCACGAAGTTCATCCTGCCCACTGCCCAGTGCGCCTGAAGCCTTGGCCGCGCCTGCTAGGATGTTCAGATTGCTCCCGGAAGTTCATCCCGCAGACTGCTGAGCGTGTCCAATGAAGCTGCTGCGCCCGAGGGGATGTTCAGGTTGCTCCCAGAAGTTCATCAGGCGCACTGCCAAATGTGCCTACGGGGATGTTCAGGTCACTCCAGAAAGTTTGTCCCATGCAATGCTGAATGTGCCCAATGCCTCTGCCACAACTGCAGGGATATTCCGGTCGCACCTGGAAGTTCATCCCGTGCACTACTGAAATGTCCAATGACGCTGCCGCTCCCACGGGGATGTTCCGGTCACTCTCAGAAGTTCGTCCCAAGCACTGGCCAATGCATCTGACGCCTCTGCTGAGCCGCGGGGATTTTCTGGTCTCTCCCGGAAGTTTGTCCCATGCACTGCCCAACACGCACGAAGCCTCTGCTGAACCAGCAGGAAAGTACCAGTCACTCTCGACACCTCTGCTGAGCCCGCGGGGATTTTCTGGTCTCTCCCGGAAGTTCGTCCCGTGCACTGCCCAACACGCATGAAGCCTCTGCTGAGCCTGCAGGAAAGTACCAGTCGCTCTTGGAAGTTCATGCCATGCACTGCCCAACATGCCCGTTGGGCAGCCATGCCCGCGGGGATGCTCCCGCCCGCGCCCGGAAGCTTGTCCCACGCACTGCCAAATGTGCCCAACATCACTGACATGGCCACGAGGATGTTCCGGTTGCTCCTGGAAGTTCTTCTGTTCACTGCCAATTGTGCCCGACGATGCTGTCACACCCATGGGGATGTTTCATTCACTCCTAGAAGTTCATCCCTCACACTGATTGCGCCTGAAGCATTGGCCGCGCCTGCTAGGATGTTCAGATTGCCCCCGGAAGTTCATCCTGCACACTGCCAAATGTGTCCATTGAAGCTGCCACGCCAGAGGGGATGTTCAGGTTGTTCTTAGAAGTTCATCAGGCACACTGCCAAATGTGCCTGCGGGGATGTTCAGGTCACTCCAGAAAGTTTGTCCCATGCAATGCTGAATGTGCCCAATGACTGCCACAACTGCAGGGATGTTCCGGTTGCACCTGGAAGTTCATCCCGTGCAATGCTGAAATGTCCAATGCCGCTGCCGCTCCCACAGGGATGTTTTGGTCACTCCCAGAAGTTCGTCCCAAGCACTGGCCAATGCATCTGGCGCCTCTGCTGAGCCCGCGGGATTTTTTGGTCTCCCCAAGAAGTTCGTCCTGTGCACTGCCCAACGCGCATGAAGCTTCTGCTGAGCCTGCAGGAAAGTACCAGTTGCTCTTGGAAATTCGTGCCATGCACTGCCCAACACGCCCGTTGGGCAGCCACACGCCGCGGGGATGATCCAGCCATGCCCGGAAGCTTGTCCCATGCACTGCCAAATGTGGCCCATCATCACTGACATGCCCGCGAAGATGTTCCGGTTGCTCCTGGAAGTTCTTCCTGTTCACTGCCGATTGTGCCCGACGATGCTGTCATGCCCCTGGGGATGTTTCAGTCGCTCCCAAAAGTTCATCCCTCACACTACTGAATGCGCGTGACACCTTTGCTGTGCCTGCGGGAATGCTCAAGTCACTCCCGGAAGTTTGTAACACGCATTGCCAAACGCACCCAATGCCGCTTCGCGTCCACGGTGATGTTCCAGTCGCTCCCGGATGTTCGTTCCACGCACTGCCAAATGCACATGATGACTTTTCCATTTCAGCAGGTATGTTCCGGTCACTCCTGTAAGTTTGTCCCATGCACTTCCCAAGCACCTAAAAGCCTCTACCGCGCCTGCGGGGATATTCTGGTTGCTCCGAGAAGTTCATCCTGTGCACTGCCGGACGTGTCTGAAGTCTCTGCCACACCTGCAGGAATGTTTTGATCACTCCTGCATGTTCATCCTGCGCACTGTCAAACATGCCAGATGCCTCTACCAAGCCTGCGGCAATGTTCTGGTGGTTCACAGAAGTTCGACCTGCACAATATCAAACGTGCCAGATGCCTCTACCAAGCCTGCGGCGATGTTATGGTTGCTCCCAGAAGTTCGACCTGCACACTACCCAATGGGCCCACGGGGATGTTCCAGTCACTCCCAGAAGTTTGTTCTGCCCACTGCCAAATGCACCTGACACTGCAGTCGCACCTGTGGCAATGTTCCAGTCGCTCCAGTAAGTTCGACCTGCGTACTACCCAACACGCCCGAAGCCTTTACCGTGCCCGCGGGGATTTTACAGTTGCACCCGGAAGTTCTTCCCATGCACTTACAAATGCGCCTGACACCTCTGCCAGGCCTGTGGAGATGTTCTGGTCGCTCCCGGAAGTTCATCCTATGCAGTGCCGAATGCGCTCGATGCCACTCCAGTGCCTGCAGGGATATTCAAGTCACGCCCGGAAGTTCGTCCTGCACACTGCCAAGGTGCCCGATGCCACTCCAGTGCCCGCAGGGATGTTCTAGTCTCTCCTGGTAGTTTGTTCCGTGCACTGCCAAACACGCCCCAAGCCTCTGCTGTGCCCGTGGGGATCTTACAGTTGCTCCTGGAAGTTCATCCCTCGCACTGCTGAACGCGTGTGACACCTTTGCTGTGCCTGCGGGAACGCTCAAGTCACTCCTGGAAGTTTGTTCCATGCACTGCCAAATGCACCCAATGCCGCTGTCACGTCCACAGTGATGTTCCAGTCACTCCCGGAAGTTCATTTCACGCACTGCCAAATGCGCACAACGACTTTTCCATTTCAACAGGTATGTTCTGGTCGCTCCCGTAAGTTCGTCCCATGCACTTCCCAGCGCACCTGAAGCCTCTGCCGCACCTGCGGGGGTATTCTGGTTGCTCCTGAAAGTTCCCCGCACACTGCCCAATGTGTTTGATGCCACTGCTGCCCCCTCAGGGATTTCCGGTCGCTCCCGAAAGTTTGTACTGCTCACTGCTGAACGCACCCAATGCCTCTGCGGCGCCTGTAATGAATTTTTGGTCACTCCCGGAAGTTCATCCCGAGCACTGCTGAATGCACCCCAGGCTGCTGCTGCGCTCGGGGGAATGTTCTGGTCCCTGACGGAAGTTCCTCATGTGCACTGCAAATGCACCCAATGCCGCTGCTGCACCAGCGGGAATGTTCTGATCGCTCCAGGAAGTTCCTACCATGCACTTCCAAACACGCCCAATGCCTTGCCGAACGTGCCCGACACCTCTGCCACACCTGCAGGGATGCTCCAGTCGCTCCCAGAAGTTCAAACCAAGCACTGCCAAATGCGTCCGATGCCTCTCCCGAGCCAGCAGTGATTTTCTGGTCACTCCCAGAAGCTCGTTCCGAGCACGGCCAAGCGTGTCCAGCACCACTGCCAACCCTGCTGGGAATTTTCAGTCACTCCCAGAAATTCATCCTGCCCATGGCTGAACGTGCCTCATGCCTCTGCTGCACTCGAAGGGATGTTCTGGTCACTCTCGGAAGTTTGTCCCGTAAACTGTCAAACCAAACTGACATAGCTGCTGCGCCCGCAGAGTTGTTACGGTATCTCCTAGAAGTTCTTCCCGCAACCGCGCCCCAGGTGATGTTCCAGTTGCTCCACAAAGTTTGTACTGTGCACTGCTGATCGTGCCAGAAGTCTTTGCTGCGGCCGCGGGGATATTCCGGTTGCTCCCGGAAGTTCGTCCCTTGCAGTACGAAATGTGCCTGACGCCGCTGCCGCACTCACCGGATGTTCCGGACACTCACAAAAGTTTGTCCTGCACACTGCCGAATGCACTTGAAAGCTTTGCTATGCCCGCAGGGATGTTTTGGTTGCTCCAGGAAGTTTGTCCTGGGCACTGCCAAACGTGTCCAACGCCACTGCCGCGCCTGAAGGAATGTACTGGTTGCTCCGAGAAGATCATCCCTGTGGACTGCCGGACGTGTCTGAAGCCGCTGCTGTGCCTGCAGGAATATTTTGATCACTCTCGCATGTTCATCCTGTGCACTAGTCAAACGTGCCAGATGCCTCTACCAAGCCTGCGGGACGTTATGGTGCTCCCGGAAGTTTGACCTGCACAATGTCAAACGTGCCAGATGCCTCTACCAAGCCTGTGGCGATGTTATGGTCGCTCCCAGAAGTTCAACCTGCACACTACCCAATGGGTCCACGGGGATGTTCCGGTCACTCCCAGAAGTTCGTCCTGCACACTGCAAATGTCCGCACACTGCCAAATGTGCCTGACACTGCAGTCGTGCCTGTGGCGATGTTCCGGTCGCTCCAGGAAGTTCAAGCCGTGCACTGCCCAATGGGCCCGAAGCCTCTACTGCACCTGCAGGGATTTTCCGGTTGAACCCGAAAGTTCTTCCCATGCACTGACAAATGCATCTGATGCCTCTGCCAGGCCTACGGAGATGTTCCAGTCACTCCCAGAAGTTTGTCCCATGCTGTGCCGAATGTGCTCGATGCACTCCAGCGCCCGCAGGGATATTCATGTCACTCCTGGAAGTTTGTCCTGCACACTGCCACGGTGCCCGATACCACTCCAGTGCCCGCGGGGATGCCCTAGTCTCTCCCAGCAATTTGTTCCGCACACTGCCAAACATGCCCCAAGCCTCTGCTGCACCCGTGGGGATGTTACAGTCACTCTCCCAAGCTAGCAGTGATTTTCTGGTCACCTCAGGAAGCTCATTCCGAGCACGGCCAATCGTGTCCAGCACCACTGCCAACCCTGCTGGGATTTTTCAGTCGCTCTCGGAAATTCATCCTGCCCATGGCCGAACGTGCCTGATGCCTCTGCTGCACCTGCAGGGATGTTCTGGTCACTCTCGGAAGTTTGTCCCGTAAACTGTCAAACAAAACTGACATAGCTGCTGCACCCGCAGAGTTGTTACGGTATCTCCCAGAAGTTCTTCCCTGCAGCTGCGCCCCAGGTGATGTTCCAGTTGCTCCACAAAGTTTGTACTGTGCACTGCAGAACATGCCAGATGTCTTCGCTGCGGCCGCGGGGATATTCCGGTTGCTCCCGGAAGTTCCTGGAAGTTCATAACTTGCAGTGCCAAATGTGCCCGAAAGCGCTGCCGCGCTCGCCAGATGTTCCGGACACTCACAAAAGTTTGTCCTGCACACTGCCGAATGCAGTCAAAAGCTCTGCCACGCCTGCAGGGATGTTCTAGTTGCTCCAAGAAGTTTGTCCCGGGCACAGCCAAACATGTCCAACGCTGCTGCCGCGCCTGCAGGAATGTACTGGTTGCTCCGAGAAGTTCATCCCGTGCACTGCCGGACATGTCTGAAGCCGCTGCCACACCTGCAGGAATGTTTTGATCGCTCTCGCATGTTCATCCTGCGCACTGTCAAACGTGCCAGATGCCTCTCTAAGCCTGCGGCTATGTTATGGTCGCTCCCAGAAGTTTGACCTGCACACTACCCAACGGGCCCACGGGGATGTTCCGGTCACTCCCAGAAGTTCGTCCTGCACACTGCCAAATGCACCCGATGCCGCAGTCTCGCCTGTGGTGATGTTCCAGTCGCTCCAGTAAGTTCGACCCCCGTACTGCCCAACATGCCCGAAGTCTCTACCCCGCCCGCGGGGATGAAGTGACTGAACATCCCAACG